>PPLK02000064.1:0-21823 GCA_003707795.2 Clavispora fructus | reverse complement strand
TGAGATCTTGTTCCATTATATTAGATGGATTATGATTACACATAATTGCATACTGATGAGTTCATAATTAATCAGGGAAATATATATCCATTTTATTTTCATAAAATGCATCGTCTAGGGAAGATGAATTCTCCTCACTTGATCTATATAATTGATTCTCGACATTTGACTCTTTAGGACTACTTTAAGATCAATAGTCTTCCACAGAGAACGAAATCTTCAATCGCGCCTTAGCTGGTCTGTTAGGTCGTAACTATATGGATTGCCAGTACTCTCTCAAACGGCTCTACTAAATTTATTAAATGATCCACGCTGTCGCCTATAAATTGTCATCAATCCGCGACACCCCATTTCATACTTGACAGGTATTGGGTCACATCAGCCACGTCTCCGAGCAGTCCCACCCGGCAATTCCGCCCGTTAATTTTCTTACCCTGAAATGGCACTGTCAATTCCGGCGCAATCATTGTCTATTCTGGGACACGTTCGCCGCTGGCTCGAATGTTTTAGGCGCGAACAAGCAGACGGAAACTCCACTCAGAACACAAAAACCAAACACACGAACAAAGAAAAGCGAAACACAAAAATAAACCAACAAACCAAACAATCAACCAATTAACTAATCAACAAAGCAACCAACTAACCAACCAACTAACCACCATCCAACCAATACATCCGACGTTCCGCCTCCGTCACGTGCGCATACTGGCCACCGACCTGTGCGGCTCCTTATCTATCGTATAAATACCCCACTGCCGCCTCTCTTCCCCAACCACCGGCCAATTATGAAACCGTCACAGTTACTTCTTTGGGCCTCCGCGTTGGCCTCGGCCAATGCATTTTCGCTCCCTTCGCTCCTCAACTTGGAACAGTTTTTCTTTGGCGCCCTGCCACAATTGCCCCGCCCTGACTTTGAGTCGTTGCAACACCAGATTGCCACCTCGAGCGATATCAACGTCAGATACGCATGGAAGGACCTCATTGCGGAAGTCGGCGCCGAAAAGGCGACGCAGTTGTTTGAACTGTACCAAGAAACCCAGAACGTCAAGCAGGCCCGCATGAACAACAAGCACAATGGGTTCGCCGCTTCGGCCCAGAACCACGACGTGGTGAGACTGGCCAAGTTCGACAAGTACGCGATGCGTGTGTCCAAGTCCAACCCCGAAGTCTTGGGCTTGGACTCGGTGGACCAGTACACCGGATATTTGGATGTGGAGGACTTGGGCAAGCACTTCTTCTACTGGTTTTTCGAGTCGAGAAATGACCCCGCCACCGACCCGGTGATCTTGTGGTTGAATGGCGGCCCCGGCTGCTCTTCCGCCACCGGCTTGTTCTTTGAGTTGGGTCCTTCGCTGATCAATGCAACGTTGCAGCCGGTGCTCAACCCGTTCTCGTGGAACTCCAACGCCTCGGTCATCTTTTTGGACCAGCCGGTAGGCGTGGGCTACTCCTACACCGACAGCGAGCAAGTTTCGTCCACTGCGGCGGCCGCGAAGGACGTGTACATCTTCTTGGAACTTTTCTTCCAAAAGTTCCCCCAATTCGCCAAGAACAAGTTCCACATTGCGGGCGAGTCGTACGCAGGCCACTACATCCCTTCGTTTGCGTCTGAGATCATCAACAATGCCGACCGTTCGTTTGAATTGGCCTCGGTGTTGATCGGAAACGGCATCACTGACCCATTGATCCAGTACAAGCACTACAGACCCATGGCGTGCGGCGAGGGCGGCTACAAGCCGGTTTTGACGGAAGAAACGTGCGAGCAGATGGACAAGGACTACCCTAAATGTGCTGCGTTGACCAAAATCTGCTACAATGCCCCTTCGGCTCTCACGTGCGTGCCTGCAACCTACTACTGCACCAGCAAGCTCGAGGCGCCATATCTGGACACCGGCTTGAACCCATACGACATCAGAAAGAAATGTACCGATGAGGGTGGCAACTGCTACGTGGAAATGGACTTTTTGGATGATTACTTGAACCTTGAGTTTGTTAAGGAGGCAGTTGGTGCGGCTAACATCGACATCTTCACTTCTTGTGACGACACCGTGTTCCGCAACTTCATTCTCTCCGGCGACGAGATGAAGCCGTTCCACCACTATGTGGCAGAGTTGTTGGACAAGGGTGTTCCCGTGCTTTTGTATGAGGGTGACAAGGACTTCATTTGCAACTGGTTGGGCAACCACGCGTGGTCCGATGCGTTGGAGTACTCCAAGCACGACTTCTTCGAGGTGCAGCCATTGCGTCCATGGCGCACCAAGGAAGGAAAGCTTGCGGGAGAAGTGAAGAACTACGGACACTTTACATTCTTGCGTGTGTATGACGCGGGCCACATGGTTCCATTTGACCAACCGGAGAACTCGTTGGATATGGTCAACCGGTGGATTGCGGGCGATTACACCTTCGGGTACTAGATGCTCCTTCGGGTGCTACCTTGACCGAGCGCCGAATCGGGTTTTTCGATTGTATTCAGAAAATATATACGAATAGATAACAGTCAATGAAGGAGAGGAAGAAACATAGTACAGCGTTCATCCTACTTGCACTTATGACGAGGGGTGACGGCTCCATTGTGTCCCCTCGGTCTCAGGTTTGATTCTCAAGTCAGCCCTCAGGACCTCAAACCTTATCGTTCGAAATGCCGTGGATAACCTCCATTTCCTCCGTGATGGACTCGGAATCGACATCGTCCACGGTCTTGGCAGGTCCGTGATAAACCTTGTGGGCATACACATAATAGTAGGTGAGCGACAAGATCCACACGCCCGGTGTGATCA
The DNA here is from genome assembly GCA_003707795.2 of Clavispora fructus. NCBI lineage: Eukaryota > Fungi > Ascomycota > Pichiomycetes > Serinales > Metschnikowiaceae > Clavispora > Clavispora fructus. The sequence goes on along the minus strand of PPLK02000064.1, from coordinate 19,046 downwards.
CACACGTGTAGTTCATGGTGTTCTTGTCCGGGTTTTTGTTTGTGGGGAACATCACCATCACTATGGTGTAAGCAATAAATACGGTCGAGATCCAGCCGTTGACCTTACTCCAGAAGTTGCCCAAGAAAAATGGCCCCGGCACAAACTTCTCCTCCATGTACAACAAGCGCAAGAACGTAGGCATGCCCCAGGCAAAGTAGTTTCCCGCAATGTACAAGGTGAACAACGCATTGGAGGCGGTGGTTCCAATAAGACACAAGAGACCAATGACAATGGACGCAAGACCACCAGTGATCACGGCATGGATTGGCACCGACAACTTCACATTGACCTTTTTGATCCACCACGACATGGGCAAGCCGTTATCGCGCGCAAAGGCGAAGATCTGGCGAGAGATGGCGGTGAGAATGGACGCTCCCATCAAGAACTGCGCGAACGCAATAAGCACCATATATGCCATGGCCACCTTCTTGCCCTGGCCCGGAACGGTGTCAAAAGCGTCGTAAATGATCTGCGCCATGGGCTGGCCAAACTTGGAGTTCAAGATGTGGCCCTCGATGTCGTCGGTTTGGATACAGAAGCAGGTGACAATCAAGATGACCCACCCCATGATGCCGCAGGTGGTGATGGACGCAATGATGCCGATGGGGATGGTGCGGGTGGCGTTGTTGCACTCCTCCGACATGTGGACGCACGAGTCGAACGCACCAATGGTCCAGATGGACGGCAACCACGCGAGCGACATCTGGGTCCAGCCAATGGGGAAGTTGGTGAGATTCTCGTAACTGCGAAACACCCACGACGCCGGCTTGAACAGGCCGCGGCTGGCCGCGATGGGCATGGAGATGACAAAGAGCAAGATGAGCGCCACGTTCACCACGATGGACGTGGTCTGCAACGTGGCCGTGTGCTTGGACGAAATACACGTGATGAGGATGTGTGCCACCACGCACGCCACAAACACGCCGTAGGTTTTCGCGGACGTGATGTCGTAGTTGCCGTCCTTGGCAATCACCACCACCGACAAGATTTCCGTGGCAAAGCCGTAGTCCACCGAGCAGAGCGCCCCCACCAACGCTATGGAGTTGGTGTTGCCCACCACGTACGAGATCACCGTCTTCCACCGCGGCGGCGCGTAGAAGTTGGTCCAGTAGTACAACCCGCCGGACGTGGGCAAGAACGACGCGTTTTCGCTCATGGCCACGCCAATACTCAAGATGAACACCGAGGAAATGAGCCAGCCCCAGATGGCGCCTGCGGGCCCGGCCAAAAGCGCCAGCGAGAGCACCGACGCCACGGACGGAAGCAACCCCATGATGGAAAACGCCACGCCAAACACCTGGATCGTGGAGAACTGGCGCCGGAGCTCGGGCTTGTATCCGATCTGGGCCAAGAGCTCGTTATCGTTTCGGGAAAACGAAGCGGTGATGTGCGGCGCCTGAACATTCTGCATGTTGTTGTGGAACCGCCTGTCGGAGGTGACGGCCTCCAAGAGCTGCTCGTTGGAAAGAATCGGCTCGATCATGGTGGAGGAGAATCGAGAACGATGGCGCTGTAACCGGGAACACCACCGGAATATATAGTGGGAGTTTCGGGTGGCAGAGAATGGTCCCGGGTGGGGTCCTGCATGGTCCCTGGGCCGCTGCAGCGATAACACCTTGACATGCGCGGACAATGGTTTTGATGTGGGTTTGGCGGAAACCACGGGCGCAACCCACGCCGGGGCGGGGCCGTGGTGCGGCCACGGAAGGGCGTCCGATGGGTCCGGTTGGTGGAGTTACAAAAAGAATTTTTTTCCCGCCATTTTTGCGTTGGTTGCCGAATGTCGGTGATGGATATTTCGCCGCGCCGATAAGAATCCAGATAAGGTTCCACTACCGCCTCAGGCGCATCTGTGTGGATGAGGAAAAGTCAAGGAACGTCAAGGAAAGCCAAGGAAAGTCAAGAGAAGTGGAGGAAAGTGGAGGAAAGTGGCGAGCACTGCAACTTTGCCCCTGTTTGGTTTCACCCGACGGCCAGCGACACCATTTCCAGAACCATTTCTGGTGCAATGGCGTAGTCCCATATCCAGCCAAAGGTTCCGGCGGGGAACCGCATTCCCGATTCGGCCCACGATCACCTGGATGTGTACAGGCCCAGCCTTGCCCGCGCGCAAACCGACCCCGTTGCGCTCCGCCCAAATAGGAAGGGGCTCACGCACCCAAGGGCACCCGCCCTAGCGGGCGCACGTGACGCGCGCCGCGCCTCTTTCGGTGCGCGCCCATCTCGCAGTCCTGCAGCCGCGTAGTGAAAAATTTATCCTCGCCTATAAAGACCCGCCCGCTCCCTCACAGTTTCTTTCTCATCTCATCAATCAAAATGGCTACGTATGTGACCCAAAAAAAATCATCGACACTTTCTGCTGGCATGTGTTCGGCTTAAGGTGTGATGTGCTTTCGCAAGAAAGCTGAGACTTGGAATCAGCTATCCATCCCAGAGGTTCTGGCTGGACTTGTTCCCTGTCTCCGTTATGACAATGCTGTTCCTGGAAACGGAAACGTTTCTTGTGAAAGCATTATAACACCCTGTCTGACACCTGTGTGTTTTTCTCGCTCTGTTAGTCGGCTCACTCCGGCGTCATAATGCATCACCCTCATGCCGTAACCCGTCACCTAAGTCTGTCAGTTTCTCGCCAAACTGCGTACTAACCCATTCAGCACTTTGCAACCAGAGTCCCAAATCAAGCAAGCTAAGACCGACGCTAAGATCGTCGAGAAGCGTGCCGCTGACAAGCTCGTCAGAAAGGCTGTATGTACCTCGATTCCACCCGCTGTGACCGACTCGGACCATTTTTGAAGATGATACAACCTATTTATGAATTGACTAGCCAAAGGCAATGCTGTCCTTCAGTTAACCATCTTTCGGGACTGACAGAAAATGCCCCGAGTCGTGTTTATTCCCCAACACCGTTACTAACTAATACAGGCCAACAAGGAGAAGAGAGCTGCTATTGCCCAAAGAACTGCTGCTTACAACAAGGAGTACAACGATGCCGAGCGTGCTATCATCGAGGCCAAGAGAGAGGCCAAGGCCAACAACTCTTACTACGTTGAGGCCGAGCCAAAGTTGGTTTTCGTCATCAGAATCAAGGGTATCAACAAGTTGGCCCCTAAGCCAAGAAAGGTGTTGCAATTGCTCAGATTGACCCAAATCAACGCCGGTGTCTTTGTCAAGGTCACCAAGGCTACCTCTGAGTTGCTCAAGTTGGCTGAGCCATACATTGCTTACGGTTACCCTAACTTGGCCACCATCAGAAAGTTGGTGTACAAGAGAGGTTTCGGTAAGGTCAGAAACCAAAGAATTGCTTTGTCTGACAACGAGATCATCGAGGCTGCTTTGGGCAAGTACGGTATTGTTTCCATCGAGGACTTGATCCACGAGATCGCTACCGTTGGTCCTAACTTCAAGCAAGTCAACAACTTCTTGTGGCCATTCCACTTGTCCAACCCTAACGGTGGTTTCAGAACCAGAAAGTTCTTCCACTTCATCCAAGGTGGTGACACTGGTAACAGAGAGCAATTCATCAACAACTTGGTCAAGCAAATGAACTAAGCGTGTTGATCCATACCCTCTTTTTCCAACCTCCCTCCCCCTCCCCCAAAACTATTTGTTTTGAAATGAGATCGTTTCCCGTGTATATCTAATACAAACGCTCATTTTCTTTCCTTTCATCGTGTATATTATTAATTTGACTTTAACTATTAGTACCCAAACCACTCCAGAACCCAGTAGTAGTTATACTCGAGCCACAGCCACTGGTGCCAGAGAGAAAACTGGATCTGTTCGCTGTCGATATCGGTCGGACTTGCCATCAGGCCCGCGATGGACAAGCTCACATAGTACATCAATTTGAGGATGTTACAAATGATCACAAAAACCAATACCATCGCCATTGCACTGAGAAAGGTTCTTCCTAACCCTGGCCGCGGGTCTTGATACTCATAGTACATGAGGAGTTCTCGCACAATCGGTAAACGGTTGAGAAGGAAGACCCTTCGAGTCTCGCCATTGACATTTCTCTCATATTCAAGTTTGATGATTCGCTTGGTTTGGTCATCTAACTTCCGCCGAAGATTTTCAACTAGCTGGCTGTCTGTTGCAGCACCCCGCTCCGCGATCTTGTGCTCATATTGCCGACATAGTATTTCCAACTCTTCCACTCTTTTCTTGAGGTGGTTCGAAGTATCGGACAGAGTGGGATCGGCAGTTTTTTGTTTGGGCCACAACCGGCCAAATAGCGTATCGTCTTCGCGGTGTAAATTGCGCCAGAATTTGGTGGCAGTGGAGTCCTCATCCACCACCTTTTCGGGGAAATCCATTTCTCCCGGTAGCGTGTATCTTTTAGTAGGTACCAAATCGGGCTCTCTTTTGATTTTTGACTTCGAGTCTTCTGATAATCCCCACCGCCGCCTCGTCGCCCTCACGTCATCAGCGAAAATGTCTCTTCTCCTCACATACTCTGTATCGTCACGAAATTGCGGTTTAAGGCTCACCTTAGTTCTGGTTTGCTCGCTTTTGGGTCGGCGATAGTCAAACTCCGGCCGAGGATCAACATTTCCAAACTTCTGGGCGAAAATGTCGTCAAACATGCCAGATCGGCCGGGAACTCGCGATGGATACGCGTCTACCAAACGCGAAAGCCCGTACTCGGTAGTATGTGCTCTCTTCTGCAAAAGCTCCCCAATTGAAGAGAGTCGGACAAGCCGTAGCATGAATTGGGGCACATCGGCTTTTTGGATTTGCAGGAGAGGCTTGTTTCGTATAATTTTTTCGAGTAGTTGGCGCTCATCTTTCGTTATTAGGGAACGTTGTCCAACAAATTCCAGTAGTGCGTCTATTAGAGCAGGAACTTCAGTCACATAGAGAAATTCTCGATTGGTCGAATGTCGAGATTGGACATTTTCCCAACAGATGGATATATATTTATCCACAGACATTGCTTGTTTTGTTAAGTGGAGATAGGTTGTGTTGATGTTCGCGATATCAACCTGCAGAAGTTCGTGGCGTATCTGAGTCGATTCGATTCAATTCACTACTTGGCTTACATTAACTCTTACCGCTGCGTAAATTGATTCAGATAATCCCCTATCCTATATTTTGACCATTTTCTTCTTCTTGTAGGGCCGGTTCACGCACACCCGGCACCTCATTCATCTGTGGTATCTTACCTTTCACTGATGTCGCATTGTTCACTTTCTCACTCTCTAGTTGCTCACCATTCACAGGAATCTCATTATCCACCGGCTTCTCAAATTCTGGATTCCCCACCTCCGGCTTTTCTAACTCTGGGGTCTCTAACTCCAGTTTCTCATTCTCCAGCTGATTCTCTAGCTTCTCACCGTTTACTGGCGCCTCACCGAGCTCTGACCCTTTCGTAAACCTAAATGCAGACTGCTGGAAAAGAGCCAGGTTTTGGAATGCCGCCAGCTTCTGAAATGCGATAGGAAGGTGGGAGGTAATTCCTAGACCAGTCATATGAATCCTGGAAAATGGCGCTTGGACATCCCTCGTGAGACCGGACGGAGAAGCAGACAGATTGCCATTGCAGCCCAAATTCTCCGAAGATGACGATGACGTGACACTGTTGCTTAGGTTGCTGTTCAACAAATCACCGCTAGTTTCGGTTTGACTCAGAGAATGCCTGTTCGCATCAATCGGTTTGGCTTCTCCGTTACTCTTGGTTGTAATAGTCACATTAAAGGACTCTCGTTCTGGAGCCATCAATAGTCGAAAATCGACGGTTTTCAACAGGTCAAGCATGCGGCAAAAAATATCAGACACCATAATAGGATTTCCAAAGAATTTGCGGAACAAAAACATGTCGTAAATCTCCTTATATTCGGGGTACGGAGAGGAATCAAGTTTTGCAGTAAAATATTCTTTGGACCGAACCACTAAACCCTGGATTGCCCGCAACATGTTAATTTCGGCAGTTGGTTGAACATGAAGGTTTTCTCCCTTCAGAATGAGATTAGCTAATACAACATCCAATAATTTGTCCTCAAACACTGGATAAACCGGCCTTGTAGAGTAATAATCCAACAGGAGACACTCTGGGCAAGAATACTTTTCATCTTCTTCGCTGATGGCGCTCTTTTCTGACACGCAAGCCACATGGTACCATTCGTGGCATCGATCACATTCAATCATAGTTCCCCCTTCATATTCGCGGCATAAACAGTATCGCATGGGCGTCATATCCTCATCATCCTCCATATTCTTCAAAAACAAGTAAGGAGAAGACTTTGCGAACGAGTCGGCTTCTTCACCAGCAAAGCTGGTTTCGCACTTGTTGAGGATGTCAAAGGCCTTTTTAATCACACTAGGATTGCATGCTTGTCTTGTGTGTTGACTGGAGATTTTCTTCTTTGACTTCGTACCAAAGTTAGTGTCAACTCTATCTAATGAACTTTGCACGTCAGTCAACCACCTTTCTGCCTCTTCAACATCAGTTTTAAGGACCGAATTCTCATATTGATAGCCACATTCGTCAAGCTCGTTTACAATCTGCCTCACAATAAAGAGCTTATGTGATTTGGAAGCATAAGATTGAAGAAAATCAATGAGCTTTGATTGTGCTTTGAGATCAAGAAGTTGATGGTACGTATCCAATGTCACGAAAAGTCTCGAGTCCTGTTTCATTTTTGATTTCTCTTCCATGTCCTCTATTAATTTTTCGAGCTGGGGCAAATTAACCTTGTCAAGAATCTTGTTATCCGCGAGATATTTTTGAACTGCCTCTTCATACTTTTCACCGATGTAAACGTACTGATCGATCACCTTTAGTTTGTCAAGGTCAGCTTTAGCCAAAATTTTCAAGCCTTCATCACGTAAATGTGTTACTTCTTTCAACGAGAACACCTCCTTTTTCCCCACAAAAGGATCTCCTCCATCAACGATGATGTCATATGTTTGAAGCCATTTTTGACGGTTTCTCAAACGCACCAAGAACTCCAAACTTGGGATCTTCAAACCGAAGGAAGTCCCCAAGTTAATCATGTCGCTCAAATCTGACATAGTCGATTGCTCTCTTTTAATTAGAGCTCTGCAGGCGCGGTCAAAATTCTCAATTTCCGTCTTGAATTCGAAGATTTGATCGAACTCAGGAACGTGGAAGATGAGCTTCGGAATAGTATCAACCAATTCAATTAGCTTCTCAAGGCCATTGGAGTGATAGTCATGCAGTTGAACGGATTGTTCTCCATTTCTTATCCGCTGTTGATGTTTCAATGCAAGAATGGATTGGCATTCTTCGATGATATTTGTAGATTGGTCAACAAAATTCTGAAGAGTGTGTAGCACCTGCTGGAACGCTTTCAAGTTCTCTTGCTCCTTGGGTTCGCTATTTTCGCGTGACCCGTAAATGAATTTTCTGAATGTTTCCCGCCCAGTAGTTAATGCCACAGATATCTTTTGACCATCGGCCAATAAAGATTTGTACGTTTTCAAAGGAATTATCTCGCCCGATGAAATCAAAGAGTCGTACTTTTTCATCCATTCTTTAAAGTTAACCGAATAACCACCGAGGAGACGCTGGTAGGATTTCAACCTCTCATCAGAATAGAAAAGTTGAAGGTCAACAGAGAAATTGGGATCATTTAGAAAATCAGGAACGTCCTCCTTATCAGAATCAAACAAATTTAAGTAAGCAATGAACCCCCCAATAGTCATTACAAATTGGTCGCGAGTTCCAATTTCAGTAATAACAACTTTGGATGGAAAGGCATTCAGAAGATCATCATCGGAAACAGATTCAGCTTCGGATGTATTCCGGTCTTCAATCACAGTTTCCTTTAATTTGCATAATTCCCTTATTTGCGTTCTTAAAGCAAGTTCTTTCGCTAACAAATTATCATAGATTTCCAGGGCTTTTTCGTAAACAGCACCACTGAAGGGAATGGACTCTGTATTAATCGATTCATAAAGTTGGGCAAGATTGATAAGTAGACGAAATACCAGCATATTAGGAAGTAAACCTTGCTTTTTTAACCAATCTTCACCTTCTTGAGCATAATCGAGCCATGTTCTGGTAGCAAAATTCACTTCCTCGGATAAATTGAAACCAAATGATATCGCAGATGAAAACGTCTTGGGATACTTGATTATGAATTCTCCTGGTCTTTGGATAGTGGTCGTGTACTCGATACCCCTTTCGGTGAGCATTTCCGGAGTTATAACATATTCCTGATTGTATAGAACTCTTCTCTTCTTTTGAAGATCGATCAATTTTTGGAAACTGGGGTCTTTGTGTTTGGTTCGCAACTCGGGAAAAGGATTAACCATATTTTCCAAAGAGTTGAGCAAAAAGTCATACTCAAGATTGGTTGATTCATCTGTTGTGCCCAAGACTTCCACGAGTTTATCCAACTGCCAACTATCTTTCGCATAGTTCTTGTTTACCCTCATGTCTTCTGGATTTTTGTCCTGCTCTGCAACAATCTCATCCACTAATCGTTCAAATTTTTCGAACTCCAGTTCAGGAATGAAGAACCACCGCTTGCTAGCACCTAAAAAGAGATAATTGCATAAGTGAGTGAAATGATCTTCACATCTCCAATTTTCAGTGCTGTATGTCATTCCAATATTGAGAGAAGTATTGGCCATTTCTCTGTTGTTCAAATCAGTTGCATTATATGCCCCAAGCAACGAATCTGGAAGAACCGGTAAGTTATGTAAGTTGAATGGGCTTAAAGAAGTGCCTGTCGTTCTAGAAATGTATGGCTTGCAATTGAGAAAAAGGGATTCTGATTTTGAAGCCAGCTCAAGTGGTTTTGCTTTCGTCTCTCCTTGGGCGGAACTAGTGGTAGATGTTAACAGATTTGCTTGGAAGCCCATGTTGTTTAAATGGCTTTTGAAATTTTGAAAATCATCACCAACTCGAGGAAAACCAGACCCACTAATAATATGGCTTAAAGAACGGCCATTCTCAAGTTTCATTCCATCCATTAAACCGTTACTCTCCTCACTTGTAAGTATTTTCCAGTATAACTCTTCGGCTTGTGTCACAGTAAGACATTTCATGCTTTCTCCTGTAAAAGCTACGCTGGTTTCAGGCCCAAAATTTTCAGGGAAGCTCGACACTAAAAAGTCTTGGAACTTGGCATCTTTCTCGACAAATTGCCGAAGCGTATAAACCGATGCTAGCTTTCCGTTCGCTTCTAAGCGTGTTGAATCATCTAATGTAGACATGGAGTTGGCAATCCACTTTAAAAACACATTGATTTGAGCTGCAGCGGTTGTAGGTGTGATTTCTTCACTCTTACCGGAATCGGCCTTGTCTTTCACGGACAATACAAGAGGAGACCGTATATCTATAAGATGGGGCTCGTTGAGAAGAAATCCCTTAGATGCTTTGAGCCGAATAGATCTGCGAAACTCTTTAGCAGATCCCAATGCAAGTGGCGTGTCGGCGATTTTTCTTCTTTTGTGAATATGATCGTCCAGATCCGTTAGTCTTGAACGTTCGCCATCAGAAGAAAGCGAATCAGCTTGATGTGGATATTCAATTGAATCTTTCACAGAACTTTGATACACTGCATGACTCTTCATTGTGACACAGTGGGGGAACTGTGGTGCACGCGGAAATTCTGTTTCTTTCAGAATTCCTGAATTGATTTGGGTACTGACAAGCAGGGCAGCATTTTTTTGGCCGAGTTCAAGTTCTAGCGGATACAAAATCTTTGCATATGACGATTTGAGAGAACTGCTCAAACTGCTGGTGATTTTCCCCTTGTATCCGAGTTCGCGACCAATCTGGGCCCAAAGCTTCCTCTGTATCACCTCATTGAACCCACCTTTCATCATAACAAATCTAAAGAGGTCGTATAAGTCCAACAGCCTCTTATCCATCATTGGAAGTTTCATCAAGAATGCAGGAAGCTTTGACTTCACGGATTTGGCTTCCTTAGGTCCATTGGATGGTTCTACCTTGATCGGGGCAGTGGATGTGTCAGTGGATGTATCAGTGGATGATCCTACATCAACCATCGGCGTAGAAGCGGTTGATGGATCGGTTTCAATCACAGGTAGGACCGTGGCCTCTTGTTCGGATACTGCCATATCGACATCAATTTCTTTGGACCGTGATTCTGGCTGCTCGTCACATCCAGGTGATTCAGTTGCAGTATTTGCTTCCAGGAGAGAAGTATGAACCCGAACAAGCTCGGTATAAAACCGTAGGCGGCTCTCAACTTCGTTGGTCTTCGGGTTATAGAGCATGCGATTGGTTCTGAAGTTGAACACGTCATGGTTGATCTGAAAGTACGTCTTGAACAAGTTTTCATTGGAGTCGGAGAACCGGAACTTCACTGCGCCGTACTTCTTACCGATTGAAGCAACCGTTTCTGTGAACAGAACAGGGTCATTGGCAAAATGGAGCCCATATTCGAAAACGGGGATATCTCGTTCGCTGGCTGGCTCCCGCGCATCGTCGACTGTGATTTTCTGCAGTAAGTGAAATAGGTCGACAGGGTAATTGACCTTTGTCTTCACCTGGGGAGAGCTGTATGGCAGAAAATTGGAGTTGGTATTGAAATGGTTCATATGGATAGATCTGACCACTGGGACCTCATCTGATGATTGTTGCGAGTTTTCATGCTTGGAATCGGCACGGCCAAAAAACCTGCTTGTTTCTGGAAACTTTGATACGTCCTCGGCAGACATGGCGGGTGGAGAGAATATCACCGGATCAGCCTCGAGTATGAGGTTGGTATTTGGGCACGTGATCTGGGCCGTTCGGATTGCCAAGTGTCGGCCTGCGAAAAACGCAAAACCATGATATTGCGGCTTATATCGGCGAAATTTAGGTAATTTCGTCTGGTTATGTTTTCAGTGGGGGTTAAAGTAAGCGGTTTGGTGAAGTTGGGAGATGAACACTAATGGAGGGAAGTATGCTGTACTTGGTACCACGAACTAGGCAGAAGTTCGAGTACACTCTTCGACTGCGAGAATTAGGTCACAACGGAAAAAATTCAACTTTTTCTTAATTTAGGCATAGCAAATAGGTTTTGATTTATTCTGAACTCTTTATGATAGGCAGAACGATTGGTCGCCTGTGGGTTTCGTCTGAAAGATACACGGAAGGAAATTCGAGCAGAATTGCACCTCAGGGCTGTATTAGGCTAGCTTTCACTAAAGAAGTATATTGTTAGATTACGGGTGGAAAATAGAACTGAAATGATAATGATGCTCTCCAGAATAATCACCACCTATTTGAAAGACGAATCTAGGTGGAGTCGGAAATGTCGGCGTCTAACATATTTTTGGATATATGATTAAAGAGAGCGAAGCGGGATTGCCAAGAGTTTCAAAATTGGACATTAAGAACACCAGATCTACGTTTCCTTTGACGGGACAAGAGCAATTTGATTTTCCCAAAAGGCAGATAGCACTGTGGGTGTTTGATTGGCAAAATCAAGAGACAATGAGATAACCTCCCTTAAAAGAATCTATATTACATGGCCCCAAAATTAGGATTAGTGAGCCCCGGCATTTGATTGAAAAAAAAAAAAAAAAAAACTGATCAATGAGAGGGCGGGCAAGTGACCATCGTTCCCATCGCATAAATACAAAGTATATACCGAATAGTGCAGAAGTACGTAAACCATTCTGGGAAAGTCATTCTCGAGGCGTATGATCATAAAAAGGCGGGATCGTATTCTCTGCGGGTGTATCCCAACTGAGAAGCAGAATCACGTTACATCACATAACTCAAGCAATAACACACAACACAATCAATACACAATTCAAGTAACATGTATTCCCGAAGCAGAAATACTGACACTCGAAATGTAAACAATCCCATATCGGGAAAATCAAGGTTGTGTTAAAGAGATCGGTGGACACAACCGTGTAAAGATACCGCGAGTCACATCACCAACAAAAGCAAACAGCAACCCATCGTCACATGATATGCGGAGTCACATCACGCCAGCGGAAATACACATAAGCTTTCGGAAATGCCGGCCGCGTGAAAATCACAGTACAAAGATCCAGACCGGAGCAGCGCATTTGGCAAAAACACACGCCAAGGCCACATTAGCACCAGCGCCTAAAAAGGGGTATTTCCCCAGCTCGGGTGCGTGAAACATTCGCCAGGAGCGGCAATTTTCTCCCGCGCCCGACCAATGCCATTCATAGGGCCATAGCGAGCTGTAGCGTTTTGCTGCACCTCTATTGTACTGCAGTATGTGCATCACACCCGCATGATGCTACAGCAGTGTTGCGAGTTCGTTCATTCTTGAAACTACATAGCTATTAAGAACAGTTAGAACATTTAAATCAAAGCAGCAGCGATGGCGGCGACACCAGCAAAAGCACCCGCGACATTCTTCACGGCAGCACCCTCGTGGGTGGAAACAGAAGCCGAAGAGCTCGCAGGCTTGGAGCTGGATTCTGGAGCCACGGAAGAAGGAGCTGGCGCCTTGGAGGAGGTGGTTGGGACGGTCTTGGTCTCGCACTCCTCACATGGGATGGTGGTGTAGTCAGTCTTGTGAGTGGTGTAAGTCGAAGGAATCACACATGGCTCAGTAATCACCAAGGTGGTGGCTTCAGTGACAGTAATCACACTTGGCTCACAAACGTCAGAGCACTTGGTGATGGTGATCACAGTGGACTCAGGACAGTAGGTGGTGTAACCAGTGACAGTGATGTCAGTGGTGACGGTAGTCCAGTTGGATGGGGCCTCGGATGAGGTGGTGTTGGAGAAAGAAGCCAACGCAGTGGCAGACAAAGCGGACAAGGTAGCGAAAGTGGAGAATTGCATTGCAAGTGTCGTCGGGATGTAGAGAAGAAAAGAGAAAAAAAAAACTGAAGGCAGCCCCGGGTCCCAGTTTATATACCTAGGGGCCACGGCCACTGTTTCCTAAATTAGAAGCTCGTCTCTTTCAGGTACTTCATGTTGGATGCAAGACCCATTGTATTGCTCCATCCGGGGCTCATGATGGTGCAAATCCCCCTACAGGAATCCTCCTTCTGTTTTTTTCTCCCACCGCGATCTGGCATCGGACGCCTTTGCCATTGCTCCCAACCCGGAATAGGAAACTGCCGGCACCACACATCCGAACCACCAACCAACTCGGCCGTTCTGGTCTACTCAATAAACGGGAAATCGCACCACCGCACCCCACGGTCCCGTGCAGCGCAAAGGTTATGCCTGCCCTCTTAAACCCATCTCAGCAAATGTATCATGTGGTAACTGGGCGCTTTCGCGAATATTTACCTGTTGTGAGCGTTGGCGGTGTTGCATTCGGTGCTGAGAATAACACTTCCTCGGCGTGCATACGCACCAAGGAGCAATTTCCAACCACGGCGTCCCATGCGGAGCCAGAATGGTTCACTTGCAGGATTGGTGTTTTGGGAATTTCATCGGAGAAGCTGTTTCTTTCTAACCCCCGTTTGGTTGTGGTTGCGGCAACAGAACCGGAGTGGAAATCTGTTGTTTGCCTGTGCGCTTTGTGCGCGTATACTTGCATTTCCGTCTTATTATTAGCAATCCGTTTATTATTATTTTCTAGTTCCATTCGCAAGGTAACTCGCTAAAGCACACCTACACCGACGGCTGTGCTCGTGGCATGCTTGGATATTACTGTAATCTAGCACTCTGTGTTTTTTTTTTGGCGTTTATCCGGGTTTTGTTTTTGCGCTACTACTGTGTGCAATCGAGCATATGGGGTGGTAATCCTGCCTCATGCACGGCGAGAGTACATATGTTCTCGAGAACTCCTTTTCAGGATCCCCACGAGTTCTAGCCAGAGATTTGCTAGGTTGGTGACAACGGATTGATCAAGCTAAGTCTGGTTAGCTCGGCCACGACAGTCTAATAATAACCCTTTTTATGGCACCTGAGCTATTTATAGATGTAGTATGCCCAATAATAGCGTCGTTCTTATGTGCGAGGCTAGAGTCTCTAACATCGCAAGACCACTAGGTCTCTAGACCTACCCGATGCGATCTTAATTTGGTAACTAGGTGAAATTTTCCTGTCGGTTGCCTATGATTCCTTTGGTGATCACATATGAAAATGGTTGGGCCAGAGACTGGGACGTGGCTCTATTCAAACATACGCCATAATAGCATTTTTATCGCCAAGGCTATATTCTGAAACACTCTCGAAAATTCCGTTCGTCGAGGTGGGTCTAGTAATAAGGCAGACCCTTTGATTCCTTCACTATTTCCAGCCATTTTAGTTATTCCAAAGCGGTTGTTTCGGTCGATGGACACCTGGGAGAACCGTCTCCTTTGTTAGTCCGAATTTCTTATTGGGTGTTTCCCGTTGTGGCATCCGCGTGGGTCGAAACGGAAGCTTTTAGGAGAAGCTTGGGAAATTACTTGGGACACTGGTGCCAGAAACTCGATTGTCTGGATAGGTGACGAATATCGCCTAGTGTATCGTGATGGCAAGAAGTGAGAGACTTTGTTTGGAGAGAATCTGGACCGGGATAAGCGGTGGGAAGGAAGAGACAGTGAAGGACAGTGACAGAAATCAGTGATAGAAAACAGTGAGAGAATACAGTTATACTACAGTGACACAACAATGTGAGAAGGCTAGAAAAATTAAGCTCCACCTTGGAACTACAGCCAACGTCACAGCGAAAGGCCAACCAGGGCAAAAGCAGAAGACATCTTCTCTGGTAAGAGCGCAGAAGCGTCAACTGTCACGATCCGGATTCCCAGTAAGCAGAATTCATTGGTCCGCGAGACGTAGGCGATATCTAAACACAACCCTATAACACGGAAAATCCTGTAGCATCATAGTCAGTTGAGCGCATGTTGCAAGCATAATTCCGCGGAATCCAGGCACATCAGTGAAGAGAAGCAGTAAAGCTGCGCGACTCACCATTATCTCCACACTGCAATCGTCAATTGCCAATTATCAATTACCAATTAACAAACACCAATTATCAATTACCAACTATCACCTCCATCACCTCCATCACCTCCATCACCTCCATCACCTCCATCACCATCACCTCCATCACCATCACCTCCATCAATCCTCACCCACACCCTTACCTCCCGGAACCATACTCGCTCCACTCCACCCCAACTTCTCTCTCCTACCACTCCACCTCCCCTCCACGCATGTCGCAACCGTTCGCCGGACTCACGTTCTGCTGCACTGGCATTGCGCTGTCTCAACGCCACGATGTGGCCGACAAAATCGTCGCTCTCGGAGGCACCCACTACACCGACCTCATGAGCCTGGTGCAATACTTGGTGGTGGGCTCCCGCAACACAGAAAAGTACCGCTACCTGGTGCGCTACCGCCACGACGTGGTGTTTGTGGCGCCGGATGCGGTGCTCGACGCCCACGCGCGCTGGGCTGCGGGCGACGCGGTGGCGGCGCCGCTCCCGCCGCTCCCGGTGTTTTCCGCGTTTGCGGTGTGTTTGGCGCGGACGGAGCGGCCGCCGGCGGAAACGGCGCTGCGGTTGTTTGGCGAGCGTTTCCGCACGCCGCCCAGCGCGGCGGTGCCTGCGGGGCTGCTCAAGGACGCGTTTCTGCCCGACGAGGTGGCGCAGGTGCTAGCACTGCACGGCGCGGTGGTGAGCACCACGCTCACGCCCGCGTGCACGGTGGTGGTGGGCACGGACGCGGCGGGGCGGCGCTACACCATGGCGCAGCAGTGGGGGATTCCCGCGGTGCATCCTCTCTGGGTGTACGACCTGTGTTTGCGGGGGGCGGCGCTCGACTTGGACGACTACGTGGTGCTGGCCGCGGGGGGGAACCTCTACAACAACGGGCTGTTTGTGTGGAAGAAGTTGTATGCGGCGCGGGTGGGCGCGGGCAAGGCGGTGTTGCGGAAGAGCACGAGTGTGTGGGCGTCAATCATGGGGCAGGAGCGGGCGCCGGCAGCGCGGCTCGTGCGGGACAGCACGTGGGATGAAAGAGATGATGGGGAGAGGGATGGGGGGAGGGATGGGCGGGGAGACAGTGATAGAGACAGTGATAGAGACAGTGATAGAGACGGTGATAGAGACGGTGATAGAGACGGTGATAGAGACGTCAGAGACAGAGACGTCAGAGACAGAGACGTCAGAGACAGAGACGTCAGACACAGAGACGTCAGACACACACTGGAACCACGCAACTCCGCCGCCTCCCTGACCCTCTTCCTCGGCCTCCGGTTCCTCGCCGTCGGCTTCTCCATCCCCCAGCAAAAAATCCTCCGCCGCGTGGTCGAGTCCCACCGCGGCGAACTCGCCCCCGCCCCCGACGACCTCTCCGTCACCCACATCCTCCTCTTGGTACGCAACGGCCCCCAGGCCACGCTCATGCTCCTGATGCTCCCCAGCGCCACTAAACGCCGCATCAACGCCAAGCAGGTCCACGTGGTCACCGACTGGTTTGTCGAGCGCAGCATCTTTTACAACTCGGTGCAGCTCGACTCGTGGTGCCGCCCGCTCGTGGGCTTGGTGCCGCTGGCCACGCGCTACAAGGTGTGTGTGTCCGGCTTCACCGGCGTGGAGCTCCTCCACATCGAAAAGCTCGTGGGCTACCTCAACCTCGAGTTCTGCGACGTGCTCAACGCCCGCCGCGACCTCTTGATCGTCAACGTCAACTTGTTCAAGCCCGCGTTCATCAAAAACAGCCCGCGCCTCTTTGACTACAAGCACAAGGACATCTTGCACTGCCCCGTGTACCACACGGGCTCCGGGCCCTCGGTCTCGGTGATCTCGGCGAAAAACAAAATCAACGCGGCGAAAAAGTGGAACATCCCCGTGGTGTCGCTTGCGTACCTCTGGGAAATGATCGAGCGCCTGGCCAACAAGGCCTCGCTCCAGATGCCCGACATCTTGGACTTGCAGTGGTGCATCTTTGCCCCTCACGACTTGGCACGGCCCGCCACCCTTATGGACTATGTGCGCAAAATGAGCAACAACTTTCTGTCCCAGCTGCCGCCGCCCGAGGTACAGCTCCCGTCGCCGCGCAAGGCGAAACACAAACTCAAGTACGGCCGCTTGGCCGGCGGCGGCGAGTCGTTGGCGGCGAAGTTGCAGCAGGCCCGCGCCGACGATCCGCCCCCGCCCCCTCTGTCGCAAAAAGGGCCTGACGACACCAACGACAGCGACGACATGCCCACACAGGTGGGCTACGAGAACCAGGATTCGCTCCACGACAAGCAGGAGTTGATGCGCAAGCTAGAGGACCCGCGGTCCAAACGCCGCCGCCGGGTGTAATATGTACTATATGGGAAGGACTACAAACGATGGATTGTAGAGTGCTGGCCGGGTGCCATGGTCACTGGCAAATGTAATCCGATAGATGGCATAAGTAACTGGGCCGTGACTTCCGCGGCCCTGGAACCAATCCCGCAGGGACTCAAAGTAGCGTATTCTGGACACCCAACTGCTGTGGCTTCCAACTGTCGAGACCACCCAACTGTTGTGTGACTCCGACTTTTTGTGCATTTCTGTCGACCCATTGTGCATTTATGTCGACTTTTTGTGCGTTTCTGTGGACCTACCATTTTATCCACTTGTGATTCCCTCTTAACATTACCTACTACTGGTTAAATCACATTCTCCCGCCCCATCGTGCCGACCTCCACCGCATAACTGCGTTTGCGGTATGTGTGAGTTTCTCGGCTTTGCCAGAAACATCAAAATCCCAACTCGAAGATTCGTTCGATCCAACCTAACATGGTTACCCAAAGGCGACTTAATCAGCATGACGTGAGAATATTCTATAACCGTTTGACATACACGGCTTGATCACTTGCATCAATTATGTCATCCATCATGCACAGCCTGCACTTACTTCTGGAGGTTATTAGCTCCAGCCAGATATTCCATTATTGCCACTCCAATTTAATTTACATGAGTAATAACGTACGGTTGCTAATTCTGCGACATTCAACCAAAGCCACTCCGCCGGAAATGTACTCAATGGTCTGAAACAGGGTGCTGCGGCATATTTTGACCCACATCCACCGATAAGGGGAATCGTAATCGCCCCAGTCGTCAATATAAACCATTTCATCGTTATTCAATTACAGTGGCCTTCAATTTCTGTGTGTTACCCCCGATAACTTGCAACTTGAAACTGCATCTCATTCTCGTGAAGAGATCTATAGCCAAGCGGTTTCAAGCACAAATATAATCAACATCCTCGACACTACCGCTTAGACGGATTTCATTCACCTCTATGCCGCACGTAAACCGCCAATTACAGCGTTTTCGGGTTTAACCGCTTAATCTGGGGTAAATAGTCTGCCTTAGCATACCAGTCATATTACATTGTTATTAGGGCTGACCCCTATTTGGGAACACGTGACATGCCGTCGGCAAACCCAATTACAGCTCAACCTAGGCAATTTCGCGCCAAAAAAAACAGTAAAAGATATGTAATCCTCTTCTTCTCGCATTCAGACCGTCCCGTATTCCGTCTATACTCCTACTGCCGATATTTCGCCATTGCAGCTGTAGGTATCGAGCAGAAGAAGGAGATGGAACAATGTCGCGCATCGCCCCCAGTCTTCCTGCAGGAGTGGCAAATAACCCCACTTTGACACCCCCAGTATAACCGTCACGCTGTGTCTAGCCCTAAAGGAAATGATAGTCATTGAAAATTATGATCCCCTGCCAATTTATCCCCTATGAGTCAGAGGCAAAGTGGTCATATCCGTAGACGGGGCATACAAAAATGTCGCGAGCAATATAACAATGTCGCGGCCAGGTGGCGTTTGCCTGCCGTCAGCGCAGAGAAAAAAATTTGCGCCCATGCCCGCGAAAAAATTTTCCCGTATATAAAAACCGCACGTTCGCACCAAGAAGATTTTTTTAATTTTCATCTATAATTATCAATCAAAATGGGTAAGGAGAAGAACCACGTCAACGTCGTTGTTATCGGTCACGTCGATTCCGGTAAGTCTACTACCACCGGTCACTTGATTTTCAAGTGTGGTGGTATTGACAAGAGAACCATCGAGAAGTTCGAGAAGGAAGCCGCCGAATTGGGTAAGGGTTCTTTCAAGTACGCTTGGGTTTTGGACAAGTTGAAGGCTGAG
>PPLK02000063.1:0-52849 GCA_003707795.2 Clavispora fructus | reverse complement strand
GTATTGGCTGCAATGGGTGTATTTACTTGCTGTTGCAACGACAGCTGCAGTCGGGCACCGGGCACACGTAATGTTTGCTGAACCACTCCTCTGCATGGTGGGCATGGTAGCCATGGTTGCAGGTGAGGCAGAAACTGAACTTATTGCCGAAATTGGCCGCGGCCTCCTGCGTTCCCGCCGACCCGGGGATCGGAGTGCCAAGCGAAAGAAGGCAGATGGCGCACCGGGGCAACGGCGCATTGCAGTGGGGGCACAGGGCCACCCCGTGGTCCGCCAGGCGTAGATTGAGGCGGTTGAGCTGCTTGAGCATATTGGGGGCGCGGCCCTTGGTTGGTTTCTGCGAGAACATGTTTTTGTTGCACCGGGTGCACTGGAGATACACCTGGCGCGGCGGCGGGCGAAGCGCAGGCGCCCCATTTCCCGTGCGCCCCAACTTGGTGCGGGCAACGTCGAACCGCGCGCGCACCTTAAACATGCCCCACAGGTTGAGCAACAGTCGGTAGCAGTCGATCCAGTGGTCCACCCGCAGGTCGCGGAAGTAGCGGGGCACCGCGTACAGCGCGATCAACGCCGCCGTTTGCACGTCGGAGGTGCGGTCCACATACAGCTGGAGGAGGTCGATGCCGCGGGGGGTGAGCCCGGTCAAAATGAGGCCCTCGAGCTCGCCCCGCGCCACCACCGTGTCCGCCACGCGCCGCAAGTACACGTGCAAGTCCTTGTCGGAGAGGAACCGGATCGCGATGCCGAGGCGCTCGCGCAACGGCAACGCGTGCTCGTCAAGAACGTCCCACCAGTCGTTGTCGGCGATGAACGCAAAGATGGCACGCAAGTACGGGTGGTCCAACTCCAGCGCCAATTTGCGGCACTGGTCGTTCCACGGCGAGTTGACGCTCAGGTCCTTGTACGCCAAGTACCCTGCGACCGCGGTCAGGATGACCTGGAGCCGCTCGTTCTTGGCCTGGGCGAGGATCGCGATTGCACGCGGCACGTCGCCGTGGAACACCGCCCAGCCCGCGGCCTTTTCCACGTGGCCGTCGTGCACAAGCTGGTCGATCTTCAGCTCGAGCTCGTGCTCGGTGAGGTACCACCCGGATACGATAAGGCAGAGCTTGCGGTGGAACTTGCGGTCGCTGGAGCTGAGCACGCTGATGCCGGTACACTTTTCGCCCTTGGTGGCGACGATGGCGCGCACCGCCGCGGTGAACGCCGCCTCCAGCACCGCCGCACTGAAGTCGCGCGCGCCGGCGCCGTTGGCCGCGCCGGGCGGCGCGCCGTTGTGCACCGCGCGCCGCTGGCCAGCAAGCTCGCCCAAGCCCTCCCACACCGCCAACACTCCCACGTACCCCAAGTCCACGTCCTCGCGCACCATGGTGCCCTTGTCCAACGACCGCTTGGCAAGCAGAAGCCACTGCCACGTGTTTCGGAGCAGCAGCGACGCCCCCACCGCCTCCGTGGCCGCCGCCACACGCGCGCTCGCATCACAGTCAGCACCGTAGCCCCGCGCCGCGCGGTCGCGTGCCCGCAGGCACACGTCGTTGGCCAACACATTGCCGAGGTCGAGGATCCGCCGGAGTGGCACGTACTCGTCCTCCGCCTTGTGCTGGTGCAGGTCGTCGTCGTCCTCGTCCTCGTCCTCTTCCTCGTCCACCGTCGACGCCACCTCCGTCTTATTCACGTGGTCCACGTCGGCCGCGGGCTCGGCAAACTGCGTGAGGGTGCCCTCGGGCCCGGCAATGGAGAATTCGTTGAGCGCATTGAAGTCCAACGCCTCGATGCTCTCCACCACCGGCATGCGGAACACCAGGCCCTTCTCGCGCAAGCACACGAACGTGGTCAGGGTGTGGGACGCGGCGTCCAGCAGGTAGTCGAACGCGGTGACGCGGGGCCACTCGGTCTTGCAGTCTAGCACGAGCGCCACGAACAACAGGTCCTCGCCCGCGGCGTACATCTCCGCCGCCTGCTGCTTCAACCCCGCGGCCACGGTGGTGGCGGTGAAGGTGGGCGCGGCACGGTGCGCCTCCGCCGGCACGCACCCGGTGTTCCAGCGCCGGATGAGGTTGCCGTTGAACACCGCGGCGAACTCGCCGCGCCGCACGCTCAGGTGGCGCAAGCACGGCGCGCCACGCCGCAGCGCCACAAGCTTGGGGAAGTAGAGCACCGGCGCCTCCGCGCCGCGGGCCGCGAGCCGCCGCCGGTCCCAGAGCGCCACCAGCCCGTCCTCCCCCACCGACAGGAAGATGTGGCTCTGGAAGTGGTCGAACGCGAGGCTCAGGGTGCACTTGGTGGCCACCTGGAAGATGGGCGCCGGCGCCGACTCCCGCAAGTCGTAGGCGCGCAAGAGCTTGTAGCCGCCCGCCATGAGGAGCATCCCCAGCGGGTCGCCACGGTCGAACGCCGCCAGCACCGTTGCCTCGTTGGCAAGGAACGCGTGCTGCGGCCGCGCGCCGTCCGCGGCCCGCGCCATGTCCCACACCTGCAACAGGCTGTCCTGGCGGCTCTTGTCGAAACTGGCGGCCACCAACGTGCCGTCGTTGAAGGACATGGCGTTGCACGGGCGGCTCTGCCGCAGCCGGAGCCGCACCGCGTCGCCGCCGCCGCCGCCGCCGCTAATATCAAAAAGGTGCACCGTGCCGTCCAATGTGCCCACGCCGGTCCATCCCACCACGCGCCGCAGGTACGCCATGGCCTGGATGTGGTCGATGCCGGTGTGGGTGCGGACCTTGACGATGCCGTCGCCCAACGGGTCGCTTTGGGTCTGGTAGAGGTTGACCTCGTCGCCAAGCGGGTTGACTGCGAGAAAGCGCTGTTCGTAGCCGTCATCCCACCCGAGCGCACGGACTATGGTGCCGCTCATTGTTTGTGACTGGGTGTGGAGCGACTGGTTGAATTGGAGGGTGCAGAGCGAGGTTTAGTCTGACCGAAGTTGGTTGACGACAGGTAGATTGACCGTTATGAACCGCCGTTATGTACTGATAGATTGAACTCAGATTGAACTCAGAACTCAGAACTCAGATTGGACTCAGATTGAACTCAGATTGAACTCATGGAAAGTGCGCGCGGCTCGCGCGACTGCATTGGTGCGAACTCAAAGTCTACGAGGCAACGCACTCAATGGTAATACACACATGGGAACGTGGCGAGGCATAGATTGTCGGTGGGACATATTCATGATTAAAAGGAGATATATTTAATGATTACGGTGCGTATTCATATTAGCGCTCGACCCTCGCAATGCCCCGCGACCAAAATATTGCCGTTGCGTATATCACATTGCACTTACACCCACTTCTCTCCTCCATCTAATATTTACCTTACGGTTCTCCTTCCGTTTCTACACGTTTTGTTCAATGATAATGCATTAACACTTAGGCCTTGTAGCCACTAAATTTGTATCCCGACTCTCGGCGCACATTGCTCGCCTCTTCTTCTTGCTTCACGACAAACTGCACCACATTCACAAGGTTCTTGAAGCCAGTTCTCGAACCCCGGATCTTGAGTAAGTGCAACGAAGACGTGTTCACCAAATCAATGATTTCGATCTTGAAGTGCAACTTGCGTCCTCTGGCAAACTTGGAAGGAATCACTCCGTTGATCAACGCAAACTCTTCGTCAATATCCACTTGTGTCACCGATCCTTCAATCTCTTTCATCTTCATCTGGTTCCGGATCACTCTCATGAGCTCATGTGCACTCATGGTGGTGTCAATGATAAAAACATCGCGCCGGCTCGCCCGCGCTTCCTTGTCAGCTGCAACTGCTTGGTCCCGGGAACCTTTGCCAAATGACAGGAAAAAGCGCCTGAACCAACTTCCAACCTTCGGCGTGTCTGACATTCTCGGAGAGAAGAACAGCTTGGCATTGGATCGAACGGAAATACCGGAAAACCGATTGTGTCCATTCAGTTTTTCCTTCTCCCAAACTTGCACTTCGGGCGCTTTTGGTGCCTCCCGCTTCGGTTTCAAGCTAAGTCTGCGAAATACACTCTCTTTGGGTGTTGTATTACCATCGGGCAACGGCTTAGACTCAATGGCAGCTTTGCTGAATGAAGCGCGTGCGTTCTTCAGTTCCTCCGTAGGTGTGGCCTTCTGATCCATCTTCATTGTGCTGAAGATTTGAGTAGACGCTTGGGATCTTCTTAAACTGCTCTTTACTGTACCATTCCGCTCCACACCTTGGGTTTCCTCCTCGCCGTGAGCGTCCAATACTGATCCATCCTCGGATGTATTCTCGCCCTCGTTCATATCTCCATCATCCAGATCTTTAAGTATACTTGGACTTTGGCTTCCAGAGTGTGTGTTCTCATTTAAGGAGGAACTGTCCAAAATATCAACATTCAAGACATCAGCGTCGAAGGTAGACCGTTGGTCATCCGCAAGGTCCTTTGATTTTGCGGCCTTAGTCTTGCCACTGTACAATGTTTCGTATGATTTGTACATCGACAAGATCAACTCCTTACCTTCTTCTGCAACCAACGTCTCTCGCGAGCCGTGAGATGTCTTTCCACTCGTTTTCCGGGAACTGGATGCTTTTCTATTGGGGTCTCCCAATTGTGACATGTTAATAGTCGAGGAGTGGGTAAAGCGTTCGCGAGAGATATAATCATCGTTCATATTGATTAAACGGTCGGATAATTCATAATCTTCCGCGATAGTGCCGCTCGATAGGGTATCGGAATCATTAATGGAGATGGCGTTTTGTTCGAGGGATGAAACATTAGTTGTATGCTCCTCCACCGATGGGATAGAAATGAAATTCTTACTGTAGCAACTAGAGTCGTCCTCTCTTTCGGGGCCGCTGGAAACTTTGATTCCCAATCCAAGAAACTCGCTTGAGGGAGCTTTGGTGATTAATCCATTCCCTTTCTTAGTAGTCAACAGTTGTCTGTTGCCTCTCCTGACCACGGTTCCAGAACTCAAGTTATTTTTTGTTGCATCCATAACGGTAGAATCGGCATTAAGCAAGCCATTAAAGGAGATTCTCGAAAATCTAGGATTAGGGATGAGATCATTCTTAGAATGAGAGCTTAGCTCCTTTGCATCAACCTCGTTGTCTTCATTGAGGGAGTCTTCATTTTCGATGATAGCAGAAACTTGTTTGACTGATCCCTTGCTTTCATCAATAGCATCAAGCATAGACCGATAACCGATAGTAGAGCGAGAATTTTCCCTCTTAGAACTTTGAAATGAATATGTGCTCGGTTTCGCGTTCGGCATTGTTTCCTCAAAAGACTCATTTGAATTTCCTTTAACTTCGATATCATTGTTTCTGGAACTTGTCTCAATGTCGGCCTCAACTTGTGAGTGGTTATTATTCGCTAAGATTCCGGCCAAGTTCTTCGAAGTTGAAGTCTTCATCAACGAGCTTGACCGTGAAAGTGACTTAGATGTCGAGAAATTGTTCATTTCAATGCCGAACCTTTGTAGAACAATACTGTTCTTAGCATTTATGGTCTTTGAAGTGGTTATCTTCTGGTGCAACGATCGCGCTCGCAAAAGAGGACTTGCGGTGGTTTTGGGGTCAAGAGATGAAATTCTGTGGGGTGGTATTGGCGCAGAGCTGATCCTGTGCGCTTGGATATCGCTTATCTTCTTCAAGGCTTCCTTCTGTTTGGCTTGAAGAATGAGGGATTGCCGCTTTTCCTCTGCTTCTAGATTAAATGATAAGTCTTTTTCTTTCATTATCCGTTCCCGATCATCATTCCGCTGTTGAACCTCCTTCGCCAATTTCCGTTCGATTCTTTCCACTTTGCTTAGCTTCCGTACGTGTTCACTTTGATTAGCTTCCACAACTGGAGGAAGAACCAAAGATGCCTTACTCATGCGATTATTGAGGATTTTCAACTTGTTCAAAGTTTCAGTGCTAATGTTGCGCTTGTCAAGAGACATAGACAAGTTGTAAATCGATTTTGTGTCAACACCAGAGCCGAAGAGATCCTGGCACACTTTCTCAAATTGAGCAATTGTGTTATCTGGAACTCCACCTAGCATATTTTCTTTATTCTCGTCGTTGGAATCGGTCTCCGCTCTCGTGGCCCCACTATCCTCTTCGGGGCCAATGCTAGACATGAGATCGAGGAATCCGGGTGTAAGTTTTCTCAGGATTGGCTTGTTCTCTTGGGTATTTAATGGAAGATTCTGTGTATGTGATTGCAGCAGAAGAATTCTGTTGGTCGTTTGTTTCAAAGAAGTTGCAGAGCTCTTCCTCGAAATCACAGTATTTTTCAACAATGTTTTCTTCTTATGGGCATTCGAAGCGGTAAATGAAGAATTGGTGATGTTTGAAAGAGCCTTTTTCTTTGTAGAAGTTGAGGAGGAGGAGGATGCCGAATGCGGAATTTTTTGAATGGTGACAAGTTGCTCGCCTGTTTGGGTGGTCACCGTAGTCTTGATAACAGAGGTGGATCTTGGGAGAGTTTGCTTTGAGCCCGAAGGGGTGATATCTGTGTCATCATCTGCGTAATTATAACTTCCACTTGAGCAAGAATGCTCATTTCTGTACTTCATCAACAAGTAGTAAAACATCTTCTCGGGGGATTTATTCGGAGATAACAAACATTTGATAATCTGTTCCTCGGGGCAATTGTGGAATAAAATGCACAAATTTCTCACAATTTCGGTATCAATATTATCCATGGACTGAATGGGTTTGATGTTGGAGTGCAAGATTAAATCCAGTTCTCTGGCGTCATCATCCGGGGATCCGGCGTGTTTCGCCAAAAGAGGGTGTCTTAAAATACCCTCAATCGAAATTCTATCATTAGGGTTAACTTGCAACATCTTGGAGATTAAGTCTTTGGCTTCCCACGATAAGTCAGTTGGCATGATAAATCTTCCATTTTGGACTTTCATGAGAAGTTTACGGATGTTTTCATCATCAAACGGTAGGTGGCCGGTCAATAATGCGAACAAGATGATACCGCAAGACCAAATATCCGAGGGTGCGCCGTGATAGTTTTTTCCGGCAACAATTTCAGGGGAGGCGTAATGGGGAGAGCCACAAGAAGTTTCCAAGAGCCTTTCGTCGACCTCGAGAGCGGCCATGCCAAAATCGGCGATTTTTATTTTCTTATCAAAGTCCAAGAGCAAGTTTTCGGGTTTCAAGTCACGATGACAGATGTTGAACTGGTGCAAGTATCCAATGCCCTGGATGATTTGTCTAAAGTAGTTGATGGCTTCGACTTCCAGTAAGCGGCCCCTTTTGATTAAGTAGTCAAATAACTCACCACCTTCAATGTACTCGAGAATCAAATACAAGTCGTTTTTGTTTTCCCACACGTCGTACAAGCCCATGATATTAGGGTGGGAAATGAGCTTCATGATGATGATCTCACGCTCAATGCCGTATGGGAGTCGCGTGGCATCGTGGTTTTTGTACTTTGGGTTCTCGAGTTTCTTGAAGTTCAGTTTGGGAACAATCTTGACTGCCGCTAACTTGCCAGTGCGGACGTTTTTCGCCAAGCGAACGCGCCCGGTGGACCCACGGCCCAAGGTGCGGCCCAATTTCCACGGTCCGATTTTGTTCTGGGCCTTTCTCTTTTTGGCGGAGTTGTTTGTGTTTGTCGATATCTGCGATAAGCGCTTAGTTGCGTTTGTGACCGACTGCACAACCTTATCAACGTGATCCAGCGGCAGTGACACCAACGAGGGGGTTTGCTGATGAAGAATAGAGGTCATGATGGAGGAGGGAGACGTCTGCGGGAGAATGCTAGCCGCGGAATTCGCTTTTGTTTTCTTGTTCTTGTCTGGTTGTGAAGTCAGGAACAAAGGGAACAGGCGGGTGGTAGCAAAAGGAAGAGGTGCTCGCTGAAACGGTGGTTAAAGAATGAATGGGAGTGGGTTTGGATGGCAGGAGGGATCGGTCAGAGAGCAGACTCAACGGCGAAACAGCAGAAAGGGCAGTGTCGGGGAAGAATGCAGAAACAAAAGTGCAAAGAAGGAGAAATTCCCGGCGGAAATAATTGTTGCACAGACGTGTATGAGGCAATCCGTGTTCGAGGTTTTACAAATTTTTTTGGTAATCGCCTGGACTCGCATTCAAAGGAACACAAAGTGCGAGGGTAAACAAACAGACACGGTTGTGTGCAGTCGCGACGGTCGGCGCCCGGGCGCGGGCGGTGGTCGCGGGTGATCTGTGCTGTTTTGGGATTAAAAAAATAATGCAACGAACACTGGACCCGGAAACCGACCGCGTTTTAGGGGGAGTGAAGGATGGTTGCGGATGCGGTCGATAACGGTATTATTCGCCGGGGAAGCGCGTCTAACCCGAAACCGCAAACCCGGCGCGATAGCAGCGCCTAAACTACATGGACACGTTGCCAGGGCGCCGTACTGATAATGGTAAGCGTGCATATGGCGGAGGTTCAGCGTTGGCCCAGTTTACCGCTCCGCGTCCGCAGTGCGGTGGAAAGATCGGAGGCACTGGTGTGAATGTCGGGTTCGGTTGCAGTTTGGGGGGTGGAGGAACTACGACGTGTGGCGGGTGGGGCATGGTCGGATGGGTTGTTCGACGGGGGAGGGCGAGGGAATTGGCGGAAGCCGACGGTGTGCGGAACTGGAACCCCGGGTTTGGGGAGTGTAGGTAACGCGAGCAGGTGCGGCGTAGGGCCAGGCCCCAGGCCGGAACTGAACTGTGGAGTGTATTTCTGTCGACCGCGTATTGGCGTTGCCTGGGCATGAGTCCAGATATTTATAGCAATTGACGCGATGGGAGTTGATGCATGATCAAGATTCCGTGGATAGGAGGGGGAGAGGCGGACGGATACGTAGGTTTTGAGCAACGGCATGGGTTCTGCAATCGCGGGGCGCAGGCGCAGTCAACCTGGTGCAGACATTGCGCGCACACATCACACTGGGCGCTCTGTCGCCCGGACGTTTGCGGTCGATATTGTGCGGTGCACCTCAATATTGTGCGGAACCCTGCGCGCCACGCCGGAATAATGAAGGCGAGAACCCATAAGACCCTCCTGGCGGTTCAAATTACACCAAAACACTCTGCTCAAATCTACACAAATCTGCTCAAATCTACTCAAATCTACTCAAATCTATTCAAATCTATTCAAATCTACTCAAATCTACCCACCTCTCCTCTCTACCGATCCGACACAACCCCATAATATCCTCCACTTTCTTACTCACAACACGTTGCACCCGTGGCAGTAGCTTCCGCGCCGGCCGCACGCCGACCGTTTTTCTCCCCTATATTTATGCTCCGCGCCGGCCGCACCTGTATGCCGTGCGCACACCACTCTTCCTTCACTCCACCCGCTACCACTCCACACTCCACTGACTGAACTCCACAACCTCTCTACCTCTCTCATGCTCAAGTTCAAAAACAAGTTCAAGTTTGGCTCGGCCGAGAAGGAACCGTCCCAGGCCCCGTCGCCTGCCGCGTCCCACGAAACCAAACTGGCGTCTCCCCTCCCCGACTTACTGAAGCTCGATCTCCTGGACGAGGCGGAAGTGGCGTCCAAAGCATCCAAGGTGTCTGAGCCCGAGTCGCCAACCCGCTCGTTCTTGCCCTCCAACCCCGGTGTGCTCATTGTCAAAATGTACCGGTCGCAGAAGGTGGCGCTTCCCATCAGCATTGCCAACGACAAGCAGATTTTGCAAGCATTGGCGCAAAACACCAACGACGCCGCCGTGGGCCTGCGGTTGGTGCAGCGGTTGGCGGACTTGGCCCAGGCGGAGGCCACTGCTGAGGACTCCACCGCTCCGGAATCGCTTCCTGGCTCTTCGGCGGCGGCGTATCTCCCGTCCAATATCGACATCCCCGACAGCAATGGGGAGGTGATGCTGAAACCCCTCCTCTTTATGACGGTGGAGTTCGACAACAATATGATCATGGTGGAGTCCCGCAAGGGCACGGTGGACTCGTGCCAGTGGGACCGGGTGATGACGTTTGACGTGACCAAGATGCTGGCGCACTCGCATACCAGCTCCAACTTCCTCAACATCAACTTGTACCTCCGGTTGCCCAACCGGTTGGTGCCGCCCCACGAACGCCAGAACCACCCAGAGAAATTCACCTCCACGAACTCCAACTCGTTCGGCGACTTGCAGGTGGGCATGATCAAGGTGCCGTTGAACTTGCGCTGTCACTCCAAGGCCATCCGCTTGATCGACCACGAGTACCTCCAGTTCAAGACCGGCTTCGACGCCGCTGACGCCATTGGCGAAATCGCATTGAGCATCGACTTTAAGCCTCAGTTGAAAACCCATTTGTCGATCGAGGACTTTGATCTCCTCAAGGTGGTGGGCAAGGGCTCGTTCGGCAAGGTCATGCAAGTGATGAAGAAGGACACGAAGCAGATCTATGCGTTGAAGTCGTTGCGCAAGCACCACATTGTGTCGCGCATGGAAGTCACCCACACCATGGCCGAGCGCACAGTGTTGGCTCGCATCAACAACCCATTTGTGGTGCCATTGAAGTTCTCTTTCCAGTCGCCGGAGAAATTGTACCTTGTTTTGGCGTTCATCAACGGTGGCGAATTGTTCTACCACTTGCAGAAGTCGGGTAAGTTCTCCACCGATAGAGCTCGTTTCTACGCCGCGGAGTTGCTTGCTGCGCTCGAGAGTTTGCACGAGCATAATGTCATCTACCGTGACTTAAAGCCGGAGAACATATTGATCGACTACCAGGGCCATATTGCCTTGTGTGACTTTGGCTTGTGTAAGCTCAACATGACCAACGAGGACAAAACCAACACATTCTGTGGCACCCCGGAGTATTTGGCGCCGGAGTTGTTGTTGAATCTGGGATACACCCGCAGTGTCGACTGGTGGACTTTGGGTACGTTGTTATTTGAAATGTTGACCGGCTTGCCTCCGTTCTTTGATGAGGACGTCCCTACCATGTACAAGAAAATCTTGCAGAACCCACTTAAGTTCCCTCCGTTCTTGGAGGGCACCGATGCCCAGGACTTGTTGACCAAGTTGCTACAAAAAGACCCAGCCAACCGCATGGACGATGCGCAGCAGATCAAGAGCCACGCATTCTTCAAGGACATTGACTGGAAAAAGTTGTTGGATAAGGGCTACCAACCTCCATTCAAGCCAACCATCAACGGTGTGTTGGACACGTCCAACTTCGACCAGGACTTCACCAACGAGCGGCCTCAAGACTCGGTGGTTGACGATTTCTTGAGTGAATCAGTACAACGGCAATTTGGCGGTTGGACCTACAATGGAGAAACGGTTCTTTGATAAACGTCCTACTTATTTGCCGCGTTGTAATACGTCGTCTTGCTCGACCCGGGAAACCCACTGCCGCCTGTACGATGGTGGCTTGTTTGTCCGGGTTCTAGCGGCGCCCCTTTTCGACCAAAAGCTTCCCGTGGATGCGGCCCGTTTCCGGACGCTAACCGCTGCGGGTCGTTTTCCAAGTACTCTTTGAATCCTGGTCGAGTATACCTGCCGTCGGTTTCATACGCAATGTTCACTTGCTGCGGTGGTAACAGGTACGTGTTATTTGCCGGCAAAGTGTACGGTTCATTACCAGAAGAAGAACCTCCGGATGGGGGATCAAACCTGTGTGGCTTCTCTTCCGGGTACTCATTCGTCTCATACCTAGTGGCACTCTGGTGACTCGAGTAAGGTGGCGCCTCGTCGTCTTTACCATGCTCTCCACGAACATCGCTGTAAGGAGGTGGGTCTATTGGAGGTTCCTCGCCTACCTTTTGCTTTGGGCGGTTGAAAAATGGCATTGGAGTTGATTGCTAAATTAGTTACATGGTCAGTTGCGGATCATTAAATCATGGGGGACAGCCCCCACATAATTTTAGTCACGTGTTTTCTGGCATACCACGTAGAGTGCGTGCGATCATGAACGAACTACGGAGCAAAACATAACGTCATTGTAGAGCGCGGAAATGTACACTCAATTAGTGGTGTTCACTCCTCAATTACAATAGGTCTTTAGCTCTACCGTTCGACCCTTGGACCTGGTTTTATAGCATACCCCGAAGAGGTGCAGGCAGATCCCGTTGGCATGGAAAACACTGGGCGCTACGACGTAAACCACAACGTCATGCGGGCTCTGTGCAGTATTTGGACAGATAATCCAAACTGTCAGCTCACACTTGGCGGTACACACCAGACAGCTCTTGGTTTAAGATGCAAATTGGATGGATTCCACGTGCGAAAATAAAACTGAAACTTCAATTAAATAATGTGGGAAACTGGTCAAATAGAGTGGGAAATGATCAGCCCGAGAATTTTACGCCCCTGGCAAAAGCCAATGAGGTTTCGTTGTGGACAACTAAGCTGAACGAATTCTGGTGTCTCTAAATTACTTGATGTGGAGACCTGTTCTTCCCCTTAATTGTATATAGAACAGCGCGTGAGTCTCCACGTGAAACACATCGCAGCTGCTACAAACACTCAATAACATAAAAAATGGAAGGATGGAACCAATGACGTACCACGGTTCTATTTGGTTCGGTGGCTATATCCAGCTTGAACTTCTTGTGTACCTATGCATGCCTGAATCTCCAGGTACTTCCACTCCAGCATTTTCATTTATGGTGTACGGGTGTGCTCGAAAATTTTCCGCTGTAGCGCCAACGTAAAAAAAAATCCACCTGTTATAGTCAACCCTAGAAGATGCTTTCACCTCAAAAACTTGGGCGCACTGCTGCCCACCTCAGCAAGACCTTTGTTCGTGGTAAGAAGAAGTCTGTTGTCAACCCATCCACCCAGAAAGTGGTGAACCAATTGTCTGCCATCTCCGCTTCGAGAAAACAACCAAAGTTGTTGAAGTTGTGCGCTGAAGACTTGATCAAGCACAGGACAATCACAAACGCTTGGAAGGTTTTTACTAGAAAACAAGAAGACAAGAGAGAAGCACAACTCGTCAAGCAATTTGAGAGCATACGGACTGCCATGGAAGAATTGAAGGAAGTGAGCCCAGAGTTGTACGCTGAGGCAAACAAGCAAGAACGCATGAGATTTCCATTGGAGTTGAGAGTGCCTACTGACTTCCCTGCTAATCAGCCGTGGGTCTACAACTACTCAAAGAAGGATTAGACTTGCATTCCCAGCATTCAACTTGTATATAATAGATATGGTCGCTGGAGCGACACGGTACTTGAGCAAACTTGTAGCCCGTGATGGTTGTGGACTTCATCGCAGTGTTTATTACACACTAAAGTAGATTCCAAGCGGTTGGAGATATGGGTCGCAAGACGGCAACCCCGGAGTCCACTAGTCAGAGTTCTTGGCGCTTGAATAAGCGAAGGTAGAAAAGCCTTGACACCTTAAGAATGTGTGGAGTGGGCGTCATGAAGGCCATCTATTTTTCATCAAAACGACTCTTCCTCTTTCTCACAGGGGTGCTACTGTTGCTCTCCTTTCCAGAAGTAGAGTTTCCGCCCGCTGGATCAACCGAATCCTCATAATCATCCAAGTCCGGGGCCCCAGACGCACTTCCTTCTCGTTTAAGAAGAGTTTTGATAAAAGTGGCGGAAGACAAACTGAAAATGTGATCATCGTCGGTGTAAGTCATTTTCTTTTTGTTCGCGTTTCCCGAAAGCGACTTGGCAAAGTTGTCAAAGCCCTTCACGATGTTCCCGTATGTGCTTTCATTGAAGTAGTCGCCCTCTTTGTCGTATATGCTTTCCTCAAGATTCAGAAGGCGGGCATCGATTTCCTGTTTTTTGAGAATCTGCTGAGTGAGCTTGTTTTTGAGTTGGGTGTACTGGTCTAGCGTGGGCTCCTTTTTGCTCATTGTCGGTGGGGAAAGAGTTGTTGATGCCCGTTATATCTCGAAGCGGATCCACACCCGTGCATCCCAATTTGAATTGGCTGTATCGCTCGGGGAGGGCACCCGTCAAACGCTCCCACGGACATAGTGCCCGATTAAACGACCTAAAAGGTAATAATTTTCAATATTGTAACGTATGGAGAGTGGAACCGCCATATACGGGTGTGTTTTCACAGGTATTGGCCAGGTTTGAGCTGACGCGCGCGCTTCCATGGAAAAACTGCAAACTGCAATCAACTCGGTCTCTCATTACAAAAATACCACTCTAAAAAATCGAAATGCCCTCCAAACACATGCAGAAAAAGCCAATTGGACATTTGTGGAGACGGTGAAATCGTATTTACAGCATTACAACGTACAACCGTGGGCTCTTCACCTCCGCTATTCTACACCATCTCACTGGACCCGTCTGCTCCGTTTGCCGCCTGCGTTATCTTGACGCACCACCTGAGCCGTCAATTCCGACCAACCACACGTGATGTTGCTACGCCCACAACTCTGGCTGCATGCACTACCAGCGCCCCCGCTTGTCTCTCCACCATTGCTTGCGTAGTGAAGGTGAGGAACAGCAATTATCCGAGCAGACGGTGCAAGGGGATTTTGTCTTCACTCGCCCGGGCCCAGATCCCTTATCCCCGAAAAAAAAGCCCGGGTTTGCGCCTGCCCGGTGGTCCAGTGCGCGCTCCACCAATCCGATCCGGACCACCCCGAGCCGCCGCACTGGGTTTTGTATGCGCATGCGAAAGTCCGAGGCCGAAGGCTCAAGTGCAATCCCCTAACCAAATCCCGGATCAATTGCGTCCAGGTCACGGCATTGGTCACCTACGGCCCCCAATAATACTGGGGAACTTCAGACGCAAATTCCAAAAAAAAAAAACGCCGCATTCGATAAGCTTCACCTGACTCGGTGCGTGTAAACACATGGCGTATGCTCTATGGAGGCTCTCCTGTCCGCGAGTCAGGCGATTTTGCGGGTCCATAGTGTTGGTCTCCTGACACCAGAAAAAAAAGGTCGGCCCTGTGTGGTCCACCCACGATTATAAATATTAGACAATCGCGCACCACAGTCCAGGTCTTTTTTTTTCTCCAGGCAGATTTGTTTATCCAATCTAACCAATACTTTTATCATTAAAATGGCCGTCACTAAGATTTTTGCTCGTTACGTCTACGACTCCAGAGGAAACCCAACCGTCGAGGTTGACTTGCACACCGGCAAGGGTTTGTTCAGAGCCATTGTTCCTTCTGGTGCCTCCACCGGTATCCACGAGGCTTTGGAATTGAGAGATGGTGACAACTCCAAGTGGTTGGGTAAGGGTGTCTTGAAGGCTGTTTCTAACGTCAACGACATCATTGCTCCAGCTTTCGTCAAGGCTAACATTGACGTCACCAACCAAGACAAGGTTGACGAGTTCTTGAACTCTTTGGACGGTACCCCAAACAAGTCCAAGTTGGGTGCTAACGCCATCTTGGGTGTCTCTTTGGCTGCTGCCAAGGCTGGTGCCGCCGAGAAGGATGTCCCATTGTACCAACACATTGCTGACATCTCTGCTGCCAAGCAAGACAAGTTTGTTTTGCCAGTTCCTTTCCAAAACGTCTTGAACGGTGGTTCCCACGCTGGTGGTGCTTTGGCCTTCCAAGAGTTCATGATTGTGCCAACCGAAGCCCCAACCTTCTCCGAGGCTTTGAGAATCGGTTCCGAGGTTTACCACAACTTGAAGTCTTTGACCAAGAAGAGATACGGCCAATCCGCCGGTAACGTCGGTGACGAGGGTGGTGTTGCCCCAGACATTGGTTCTCCAAGAGAGGCTTTGGACTTGATTGTCGACGCCATTGCCAAGGCCGGTCAAACCGGTAAGGTCGGTATCGCTTTGGACGTTGCCTCCTCCGAATTCTTCAAGGACGGCAAGTACGACTTGGACTTCAAGAACCCAGACTCTGACGCATCCAAGTGGTTGACTGGTGAGCAATTGGCTTCTTTGTACGAGGAGTTGATCAACGAATACCCAATTGTTTCTATTGAGGACCCATTCGGCGAGGACGACTGGGAGTCTTGGGTTCACTTCTACTCCAAGGTCTCTGACAAGATCCAAATTGTTGGTGATGACTTGACTGTCACTAACCCATTGAGAATCAAGACCGCCATTGACAAGAAGGCCTGTAACGCTTTGTTGTTGAAGGTCAACCAAATTGGTACTTTGTCCGAGTCCATCAAGGCCGCCAACGACTCTTTCAGTGCCGGTTGGGGTGTCATGGTTTCCCACAGATCTGGTGAAACCGAGGACACCACCATTGCTGACTTGTCCGTCGGTTTGAGAGCTGGTCAAATTAAGACCGGTGCCCCAGCCAGATCTGAGAGATTGGCCAAGTTGAACCAAATCTTGAGAATCGAGGAAGAGTTGGGCGACAAGGCCGTCTACGCTGGTAAGAACTTCAGAATTGCTTCCACTTTGTAAGTGTGCTTTCTGAAGCAATGAAAATATAGTTAATTAATGACGAGTAACTTTAAAGCATGTAGGCACCAAATTCCGCATATGCATAACCGGGAAAGTGGAAATTGATTTGGAGGAGAGACGCCACATTTCGTCGGAACCATGTGCGACTGTGCATATGCGCTTACGTGGCCCAATCCCGGGGAAAACCCATGCAGTTAATTGGACATGCGGTAACACGAACATCACAGCGGCAGAGAATCTAGCGCGGACTAACCTGAACGACGTAAAGGGGAAAAGAAGCTCTACATTGTTGAAAATAATAAACCATGGCTATTTTGTAATTCTATCACCCCGCACTTTTATTGTTTCAATACTATCTGGGCCAACGCCTCCTCCACCCTCTTTATGACCGTACGCACCTCCGAAAAGGTATTATACAAAGGCACAGGCGCAAGGCGGATCACATCTGGTCTTCTCTCATCACAGATGATAGCACGATCATGCAAGTAACTGAACACCTGTTCCATAACATTGAACTCCGGTTTGTCGTGGTGTGGCTGGAACAACAACGAAAGCTGAGCACCCCTCTCGGCCCCATTCAATGGGGTAAGAATCTTAAAGCCCACAGCTGACTTATCCGCATCGGGTGCCAAATAGTACTGCGATGAAGTCAACAACCTCTGCATGTATTGAGTCAATTGTAAGCTCTTGGCTCTCAAAGCTTGTACACCGCCCACCTCCTGAAACACCTCAAGAGATGATTTCAATGCCACGCAGTCAATGACACTGGGGTTGGATTGTCTGTAAGACAAGGCAGTTTGCATGGGATCGAAAACTTCGAGCATTTTGAACCGGTCGCCCGCATTGTTTCCCCACCAGCCCGCAAGGCGAGGAGGGAAGTTTGTCTTGGAGTTTTCCTTGGTGTGCTTTTCATGAACAAAAATACCAGCAATAGCACCGGGCCCAGCGTTCAAGTACTTATAAGAGCACCAAGCAGCGAAATCCACATCCCAGTCGTGTAGCGATAAAGGCACATTTCCAACTGCGTGGGCTAAATCCCACCCGACAACAATACCGTGGGCGCGGGCCGCTTTGGTGATAGTTGGAATGTCAAAGAACTGTCCTGTGTAATATTGAATACCCGGCAAGCACACAAGCGCAAGCTCATCTTTGTGGGCCTCAATTTGGTCTAATATCAACTCCGTCTTCAAGTACGTTTCTCCCTGAGGCACCGCAATCTGCACGAGGTGGGACTGGTCGAAGCCATGCAACATAACCATGTTGAGAAAGGCATAGTAGTCGGATGGGAACGCCTGTTTTTCAAACAAAATCTTGGTTTTCTTACCCTTGGGTTTGTAGAAAGATGTGAGTAATGCGTTCAAGTTGGCCGTGAGCGAGCCCATGACCGCCACCTCACTGTTCAACCCGCCAACCACTGGGGCAATAAGTGGAATCAAGGGCAAATCAATGTCGACCCACAGCGTCTTTGAGTCATTTTCACCGGGATGGTTGAAGTGAGACTCGACACCACGGGCTCCCCAAGCGTCCAATTCATCCGCAATGGCCTGTTTTGTTGCCTGGGGCATTAATCCTAGTGAGTTTCCGCATAGATAGAGTGAGGCGTCGGTGGGAGCAAATTTAGAGGAAGTGATGCCCAAGGATTGAAAGGTCGGAATAGCGAATTTGTCCTTGTAAGTTGGGAACTGTGCATCTAGGCGTCTTGCCTCTTCCTTGGGGTCCATGCTTTAGAGTGGTGAAGTAGTCTGATATGTGGTGGTGCAGGATTTTCTGTGCCCA
Organism: Clavispora fructus; assembly: GCA_003707795.2. Taxonomy (NCBI): domain Eukaryota; kingdom Fungi; phylum Ascomycota; class Pichiomycetes; order Serinales; family Metschnikowiaceae; genus Clavispora; species Clavispora fructus. The sequence continues at coordinate 34,862 of PPLK02000063.1, read as the reverse complement.
GTGATTCCGTCTCCGCGCCGAACATTGAAGACAAACCCCGTCCTGGTTAATTCGGCCACAAGAGCAATTCATCCATAACACGCAATCAGCCACAGGGCAAACATGTGCCCCGCATCCATCTTGTTATTAACTTTTTCTTCTTGACTGCAGTGGCCGCCGCTGGCAATCAGTGGCGGTACACCAGTGATGCACCCGTACATCCTACACTCGCTATATCGGCGGTGTCGTGAATGTTTTCCCCCAGACCCCATGATTCATTCTGTTCTAATATGTATGTAATGGAAATCGGCGTCAGTGACTTTGCAAACTAACATTCAGTCAATCACGATGGTGTTCCGCGGCTCATAAAATTCTATACTCCTGTGGATTTGGCGACTCAGAGAGCATTGCTCCAGCAGGTGTACCAACTAATATCAATCCGGACAGCGCAAGATTGTTCGTTTATCACTCCCCCCAAGTTGTTGGAGGACTTTGAAGACATCAAAGTGATATATCGTCACTATGCTACCCTCTACTTTGTGTTTATCGTCGACGACCAGGAGTCGGAGCTTGGTATTCTTGACTTGATCCAGGTGTTTGTGGAGTGCTTAGACAAGTGCTTCACCAACGTATGTGAGTTGGACCTCGTTTTCGGATGGCAGGTGTTACAGACCGTTCTCGAAGAGATCGTGCAGGGAGGAATGGTGATCGATACCAACATTTCACGAATCGTTGCTGCGGTTGATGCGGCCAATAGCCAGAAAGTGACCGGGGTCAGCGGAACAAGCTGGCTTCTGGGGTTGGATTCGGGGTTCAGATGGAGGCGCTAACCCGCGTAAAATTTCAGGAGAAGAAGGAAACAAAAGAAAGAAAAACAGTACCCAAACCTATCATCTGTGTTGGGGTGTTACGAGGGTGGCTCGACCATCGCATCTTCAAAAATAGATTATAGTTATGTACAAGTAATACTAGCGCCAGCTCCACCAGCTCTTCTTCGACAGCGCAATCAAACGCTCTGTCTCCAAAAGGTCGGCCTGTGCCTGTTGTGTCTCTGCCTTGTTCTTCTCGTCCTCCTTCTCCTGGAAAAACTTGGTCGCATCCACCAACTTCGGCGCGGCGCCGCGGGTGTCCTTTTCGAACGGAGACGCAAGTTTGCCGGTTTTCCAAATCGGGTCGTTGGACTTTGCGGTTTCTCGGGCGATCTTCATCAACTCCTCCTGTTCCTTTTGTCTTAAGGCTCTGTTTTTCTCGTAGTTTGCTCTGACCTCGGGGGAGAATGCAGCAATCAACTGTTCGTCGGTAGGGACGGTGTACTTGAACAACAAAACACCGGTGCCTATGATACCGCCGCCATAGATTGCCATCTTGGCCACCTTACTCCATGTTAGCTCTATCGTCATCAGTAGTAGGTCAGCTTAGAAAATGCGATATCGCCAGTGGTGCGATTTGGGTGCAGGTGGCGGTGGGGTGTGCTCACCAAAACCGGTGATGGACCCCAGTACCGCGGAGCGGAGGCGGTCGGACTAGTAGCGCCGGGAATGCCGTTGCAAGCGATGGGTTTCCGCCGGTGCGCATGTGACAGATGGCATGATCCCACGTGTAGCCGCAGGTCAGGTGCGGGAGAAAATGGCGTTATGTTTGGGGATTTCTAACGGTATGCGACTATCAGAGCGGATGCATACACAGGCCAAGTTACGGTCGCAATGCGTCCGAATAGGGGCGTGGCACACCCTCGGCGCCGGCCAGGCACCTGCAATATCGGGAGATAAAACCACGACGACACCGATGCCAAAAACAAAAACCATAAATATGGTCAGGTTAAGGTAGGGTCGGTGCAGTCGAGACAACGAGCCAAAGCGGCGCCGCGCCATGTGCATGATAGTACAGAGTCGAGTACAGAGCCGAGTACAGAGTCCAATACAAATCGAAAGCAGAGTCGAACACAAATCGAACACAAATCGAATACAGAGAATACAGGAGAAGAGGGCCTGCAGGCACGGTGGCGAGTGGCGGTGAGAGGCGCACGCCAGAATCGGTGAATTTCGCCGTAACCTGGCGTGTGGGACAATGGTGCAGATGGGTGCGGTTGGGGCCGCGTAAGTATGCGTTAATGGAGACGCGGGCGGAGGCAGAAGGTTATATACTGGGCTCTGGCCGGAAGGCGCGCCGCGAAAGAAAAAATAAAAAAAAAACAACCCCAAACCCACGCCTTTCTGGCACCCAAACACTCGCACTCCTTATACGAGCTATACGACCGAGGCTATACCACTGATCAGGTGTGATCGTTTGCCACAAACACCCCTACATAAGCCGAGATACGCCATCCCTCCCTTTAGCGGCGCAACCCACTACTGCTGACCCCCGTCACCATTCGCTGAGCCACTGGACCCCGATCCTACCGCGACCCTGCCATTGCTAGGCCCAATTCAACTTGACGCCTCCCGCCTGATTCAACTCCCGCCATGTCCGACCACAAAAAGAGCGCCAACTTCAAGCGCAAGTACCACCTGAAATCCCGCAGTGGCTGCTCCACCTGCAAAAAACGCCGGGTCAAGTGCGACGAGACCAAGCCCCTGTGCAACAACTGCGTCCGCATGAAGCTCACATGCGGCTACGTGGACCAGCACCCCGACGACGACGACGACCCCAACCTCCCAGCAAAGCGGGCCAAGACCGCGCTGGTGTCGGACCCCAGCCACCTCGCGGCTCCGGTGCAGCAGACGACCCCAACCAAGACCCCCAGCCCCCACATGAAGCCAGAACCGCTGTTTCCGTCCATGGCCGCCACCGCGTTGAGCTCGGGCCTCTTGAACGCGGGCAACCTCAACAACATCAACCTCAGCCACTTGGTCAACAACTTGTCCAACATGGGCGACCTCGGCTTGGGCAACTTTTCCAACTTGAACAGCCTCGCGGTGCTCGCACAGTTGCCGGTGGATCTCCTGGCGCTCGGCGCGCAGGTGGGGTTCAGTTTGCCGCCCGGGCGCCCGCCTGCGCTGGACCCGCTGGACCTGGAACCGGCGGGCCCGTTGCTGCATTCGGTGAACCCGACAGAGGCAATGCCCGTGCCTCCCGCCGCCGAGCCGGCGCTGGAAGCCGCGGCGGTGCCCATGGACACCCACAAACCCACGCTTCCCGAGGGCCTCGCGGGTGGCCTCTCCGAGATGCTCGCGGGCGGCGGGATTCCCGAGGCGCTCGCGGGCGCGGCGCAGATGTTTCTCGGCCTGGCGCCCGGCATCTCGCCCAACGTGTCGGCCCTCCCCAACCCCATGAGCACGCCCGCGCTCCCCGCCAACTCGTTGAACATGCTTGACCTCCGGCTCATGTATCACTACACCACGCAGGTGTCCGGCACCATCACCGGCGCCGGCATTTCCGACACCGACATCTGGAACCACGACGTGCCCATGCTCGCGTTCGAGTACCCGTTCCTCATGCACGCGATCTTGGCGTTCAGCGCCACCCATCTCTCGCGCACCGAGAAGGGGTTGGACCAGTGCGTGACGTGTCACCGCGGCGACGCGCTCCGGCTTTTGCGCGAGGCCATCTTGGACATCAACAGCGACAACACCGACGCGTTGGTGGCGAGCGCGTTGATCTTGATCATGGACTCGTTGGCCAACGCGTCCATGCCGTCGCTGACCAGCCCCAAGTCGCTCCCGGCGTCGGCGTGGATCTTCCACGTCAAGGGTGCCGCCACCATTTTGACCGCGGTGTGGCCGTTGACCGAGGCGCTGCGGTTCTACAAGTTCATCAGCGTGGACCTCGGCGACCTTGGCGACATCATCAACGAGAAGAGCCACCTTTCCAACGTCAAGCCGTCGTTGCACGCGAACTTGGAGTGCCACGACTCCGATATTGCCGACCTCTACCCGGTGGCGATCAACTCGCCCTACTTGGTCACGTTGGCGTACTTGAACAAGCTCCACAAGGAGCGGTACAAGGCCGACTTCATCCTCCGCATCTTTGCGTTCCCGGCATTGCTCGACAAGGACTTCTTGGGCTTATTGATGTCGGGCGACGTCAAGGCCATGCGCATCATGCGCTCCTACTACAAGTTGCTCCGGTCCTTCACCACCGAAATGAAGGACAAGGTGTGGTTTTTGGAGGGGGTGTCGCAGGTGTTGCCGGTGGATGTGGAGGAGTACGCCGGCGGCGCCGGTGGCATGCACATGATGCTCGACTTTTTGGGCGGCGGCCCCGCCATCGTCGAGGACCACGAAGTGGACAAGGATCTCTCGATGCTCGATCCAGAGGGACAAATGGCCAACAAACTCATTGACACCAACAACCTCCCGAGCGATATCACCAGCAGCTTGGATATCATGCAGGGCGACAGCGGACTAATGGGGATCAAGTGATTTATATAGGTATACAATTGTACATACGGAGGGGGCCGGGCTCAATCAACAGGAATATCGCACCGCAGGATGTAGCACTGGGTCGCGTGGATGTTTGAGGTGACTATGTGCCTCGCTCACGTGAGTGTTTGGCGCGCGCACGCATCCACCCACTGGTTATCGTGGCCCTTTTCACTCCCACCCGGAGACAAAAGCACAGCAAAAAAAAATAATTCAAAACCACATGACGGTCACAAAATGCCCGCCCGGTCACAAAACTCCGGTGGCTCGGCTCCCCGCGCGATTCCACCCGCCCCGTTTTCGCTAATGTAGCACCCCTATGTTTCGGGTAAGAGCCGCGTACGTTGTGCATGTAGCCCACTGTGCGAACACAACCAAAGTTTTTTTCCTCAAGCAGCGTGAAGGGTGGATACACAAGCAAAAAAGAACACCCGTGCTCCGCTCATCTTTCACAAGCAGGTCATTTCAGGCAGGTTCCATCAGATTCAGCTTTCCAAATCGCATCCCCATCCCCCCGTATCTAGAGCCAGGGCCATCACGTCGGTTGCGCATATCCACAGAACACCCACATCCCCCTTCTCCCCGATAACAAACGGCTCCACCTAAAACGCCCCCCACCAAAACATGCAGACCATAAAGTGTGTTGTTGTTGGAGACGGTGCCGTCGGCAAGACATGCTTGTTGATTTCCTACACCACCTCGAAGTTCCCCGCGGACTATGTCCCCACGGTGTTTGACAATTACGCCGTCACGGTGATGATCGGCGACGAGCCCTTCACCTTGGGTCTCTTTGACACCGCGGGCCAGGAAGATTACGACAGATTGAGACCGTTGTCCTACCCCTCCACAGACGTGTTTTTGGTGTGTTTCTCTGTGATTTCGCCTGCGTCGTTCGAGAACGTCAAAGAGAAGTGGTTTCCGGAGGTGCATCACCACTGCCCGGGCGTGCCGTGCCTTATAGTGGGCACCCAGATCGATTTGAGAAACGACGAGGTCATCTTGCAAAGATTGCACAGACAGAAGTTGTCGCCCATCACCACTGAGCAGGGTGACAAGTTGGCCAAGGAGTTGAGAGCGGTCAAGTACGTGGAGTGTTCTGCGTTGACGCAAAGAGGATTGAAGACGGTTTTTGATGAGGCCATCGTTGCGGCATTGGAGCCTCCGGTGATCAAAAAGTCCAAGAAGTGCACTGTTTTGTAACGCGACTGCTTTGGCCGACGTTGAGGAGCACTCTTTTTTTTTTATCCAGCGGCTTGGTGCTCTATGCCTCTCTTTGATTCACACTCTTTACTCCATCACCTCATCTCCATCACACCCCAGTGTTTGCGGGCCAAATCCTCCTTCCTTGCCAACCATTCACTGTACGGCAGGGCCACTATAGTTCGTTGAATGATATTTTGGTTCACTAAGTTTATACTGGATTCAATACACATGTATCAGTGGAAAAGGTAAATACCAGTCGCTCCACATGGCGTTGGCTGGTTTGTCGGTGTTTCGGCAACCGAGTCGGTGAGTTGGTTAAGTTAGTGTCTGGGAATGGATTTAGCGAACAACCGATTAGGCATGAACAACCTGTTAGTTGTTAAGCAGGCGGTTTAAACCCAAGCGTAGAAACAGAGTGGGTTTAGATGTAGAGCGAGTTAAAAATCGTTTGAAATTGATTCAACGAATTTGGCCGTCTAGACATATTAGATTATCTAGACGAATCAGACCATCTGGAGGTATTCACTTGGCAGTACGGGTTTCAAGTACGAAGGAATTTCCCTGAAACAGCTTTGGGTACAAAGTGTGGCCGCGTTGTAAGTGGCGGGAGTAATAGTGAACAGATTGATGGTGGTGAGTGGCAATGTATGATGGGAACGCAATTTAAGAAAAATTGGTTTTATCGGGACGATTAGTCTGCGCACATGTACATAAGAGAAATACACCGCAGGCAGGTTGCATTAATGTAAAAGTACCCACGCCGCACTCTACTATCCGCACTCCATACACCATCCGAAGAACAGAACAATCCACACCAATGCAGACATCAATGCAAACATCAATACAAACACCAACGCATATACCAAAGCAAATAAAATCGGATAGTGTTCCAAAACCGAAAACACTCTCAGAATCCGATCGCACCGAATCTCAACCGTCACCTGCCAACAATGTGAATCTGTAGTTAGAAGAGCTTCCGCTCCCTCTTAGATCATGCAGGGTGTACGCGGGTTCCACGTTCTGCGCCGAAGTGCAGCCAGATGGAACAAAAGCAGAGAACATACAGGTCGTAGACCAGTCAGTCGCAGATAAACACCTCCTCCCCCAAGTTACGCCAATATGGCGTCTGTGGCCCGGCCCCACGTCGATTTGACCCAACGGCGAGGCTGTAGCAAAAAGGCCTGGGCTCAAGGATCTGCACCAAGGACTAACTTTCATCTTAATTGCTGCGCATAGCTAACACATCTCCAGTGATTGTCGTGGAAACACCCGACGGAGACATTGGGTTAAAAAAAAAAAAAACACACACACATTTCCAAATCTGCGTGCCTGGAAAATAAGCGCCTTCTTCTATTTTAAACCAATTCAGCACCGTCGCTTAGGTGCCGATAGTGTTCGATAGGGTGGGCCGCTATGCACTCCAGCTCGTAAACTACACTTGGGGCGGGCCATCTTCCTTCTCTCCTCCACCACCTATTGTTCGCTTCACCTCCTCATACCGCTCTCTCCACAACATCTCCCCATGACCTCGACTTCCACTCTGTCCGAAACAGAGTCTGCCGAGTCGTTGTCGGCGTCGTCAGCCAATCTTTCCGATATGCCTTCTCGCACCGGTTCCTTCCACTCTAACCGCTCCGGATCGTTGCGGCTGGGCCCTTCAGAGGCACGCAAGGACCACCCCGCATACCCGTTCAATTCCGCGTCGCTTCTGCTGTCCGATCAACTGACGCCCACCGACTTGGGCCTCCGCACCGGCTACTTCACCAAGGACCAGATCTTGGCCCACGAGCTGTACTCGCGCGACATTGACTTCCAGCGGGACCAGAAACGGTACTTGGCAGAGCGCGGACCACATCTGCCGCATGAGAACATGTACGCGGACTACATGCTGGTGGCGGGGGACGTGGTGCCGGGCTACACCCTCCATGCACCCGTGGCTGCGGGGGTAACCAGCTCGTTGCTCTTCTTCGCGTCCGACGACGCCACAGCCGAGCGCGTGATCATCAAACTCTCGCCCAACTACTTGGAGTCGATCCACGTGGCGCGCTTTTTGAACGAGTGGCACCTCACCTCCGGTATCAACCCGGCCGGGCTCCACCGATTGTGGAGCAACACCGAGTTGCACAACGCGTACCTCGGTACCGCCAGCATCGACTTGGACGACATGTCCCAGCTCGCATTGTTGAAGCTGCCCCTTACCCTCCCTATGAACATTCCAGGCATTCTCTATCCGTTCCGCGCGCTCAACATTGACCACAGCAAGGAAGCCGTCCGCCAGCGACGCATAGCGTTGGTTTACCCCGACTACAACTACCGCAACTTACGTGCCTACTATCAGGAGAAATCACACTACGGTCTGCCCGAAGTGACTTCGCTTCATAGCGGCAGTGTGCGCTCGGCGCTCTCTGATGCTAGCGGAGTGGAAAAGTCGATGTATGACCGATTTCTCGGCCAGAACTTGGGCTCCAGCGTGTTTGATGACATACCCAGCCGCCAGCGACCCAAGGCACCTTGTGTCATTGTTAACGTCTTGGCTGACATCGTGTACGTTCTCAACGTGCTTGGCACTTGCCACGAGATGAACGTGGTGCACAACGGTGTTACTAGCAGCAATATTCTCCGCTCCACGAACCCCACCACCGGCCCCACCGCTTGTGACCCATTGGTACTAACAGGGTGGGACTTTGCCTTCTCTATCGCCACCGAGGACCCGACACACAGTTTCCGCAAAAACAACCTTGCGGAGATCTTGGACTTGCTCCCATTTATGGCGCCGGAAAATTTGGGTGAATCTATAGGCCGTGTCGATTACCGCTCAGACTTTTACTCGGTTGGTGTGGTCCTCTACGAGTTGTTGCTGGATCGCTTACCCTTGCATTCTGATAGCCCCGCGCAATTGAAGAAGATGATATTTACCCATAAACCTATTCCGTTGAAAGTAGTCGGCTCGTTGTGGCTCACCCAAGACTTAAGTGACATCGTCATGAAGTGTCTTGAAAAGGACCCAAAGGATAGATACCACGATGCCTACACGTTAATTTCCGACTTGCAGAGGGTCATTGACGACTACAAGCTAAAAATGGACAGCCCGTCGTTGGAAGATGAACTACTGGATGAAGACTCGAGGATAGTAACATTTCCGAAGGAGAAGATTGGTAAAGCGCCCATCTTTCGTACAAATGTGGCTCAGTGGCAAGATAAAAATGTCCGCACCCAAATGCATAATTGTTTCAAGGCACACAAGAAGAATTCTCAGTTTCTTCTAGTCACTGGTGACTCGGGAATGGGAAAATCATCTACCATCAGAGATATCAAAGTCTCCGCTATCTCCAAGTTCAGCTTTGTAATCCATTGGACTTATAATTGCTCAGATATGAAAGTTGCGAAGTATTCGCTTTTACTTTACGGTCTTCACGATATTGTCAAGCAGATCCTAACGTCATCCAAAGAAGTTATTGCGGAATGGAGACATCTTCTTGTGACGAAAATTGATACTGACGTCAGCATTTTATATCAGTCTATTCCGGATTTGGAAACGTTAATGGGCTCACGTTATGGTGATATTTTCAGCAAAAGAACCAGCAAACATGTTGGCAGAGATTCTGCGATGCCGTTGCACGATGGAATTGATGCTGATTCGGGTGCTAAATCCGGGAAAAATAATGGAAAGAACTCTCGTGCCAATTATTTTGACGAACATTCTCTAAACGTCGAACTCAGATTCAAATACATCATCAAAAAGTTCTACAGTCTTATTAGTATCAGAGGTTTGACTATAATTTTGGATGATTTACACTGGTGTCCTCCAGAAGAATTTCTCCTTTTGAAAGAGATTATATCATATTGCCTTCATGATTCTGAATCCCCGAACATAAGCATTATCGGGGCCTATAGGACTAACCCACCTGCTTGTGATTTAGATAAGCCCCAGATGGAACTTCACCAATTGAAATCTTTGATAGCATTTGATAAACTTCACTATCACGAGTTTCACTTGAATCCATTGAATCTCGACGAATTCTCTTATTTCGTTAATCATTCTAGATATTTGGAAACTGAACAATTGCCAGATTTTGAGGTGGAAAGGGTTCATGAAATAACGAAAGGAAATCTTCTTCTTTTGAATTTTTTCATTAGGTGGGTTCGCCTTCGGAGCCCTGTTCGCAGAATTCAATTCGACGGTGCTTTTCAAAATGCACCTTTATTATCTGGTCTTCCAGATTTGATGGAAAAACTTTTTGCCATTTGTATCCCGAAAGATGTTGAAGATTTGTTAAAATTCGCATCAATAATAAGCAACAATGGAGAATTTCGGATTTCAGATTTGTTAATTGTTACGGGACTTTCGCTAACCGAAGTCTATGAATTGCTTCAAGTTTGTGTAGAGTTTGAAGCGATCATTCCTTCTGGTATTTACTACAAAATTCCCTTCCACTTGATAAGCAGGGATGATTTTCCGTTTGAAATTAGTGACTCTACTGTTTGGGATTTGACTACTGAAACGAGTTACCATTTTAACCATGACCAGGTTCAGCTTCATTTATTGCAATTGATACATGAATCGGGAGAATTCTCAAGGCTTCACAGAGAATGTGGCTTACGCTACTTTAAGAAACTCTCCAGTGAGGCAAATCCGAATGTAAATGATTACTTGACTATGGCATCACATTTTCTCCGGTCCTGTGAGGTTGCAAAAGACAATGAAAAAGAAATATTTTATGATGCTTTAATCGGCGGAGGGAAGTTTGCCTTGTCTAATTCCAACCCGGAGCTCGCTCTAGAGTTCTTTAATGCGTCTTGTCAATTCATTGAGCCCGCTGATAAAGAGAAGCGAATCAAGAATATGCTTACCATTTGTCATATTAATTATCTTTTGAAGAACTACGAGGAGTGTATCTCCCTAATACAAGAAGCGGAAATCACTTTCCGGGGTGAAAGTTCAACCTTCTTATACCTAAAGATTAGATGCTTGTTTCAGCTGAGAAATTTTAAATCGGGTTTGAAGAAGACATTAGATGTTCTTAACTCTTTAGACGTCGAAATTTACGCTGATCCCAAAGAATGTGAGAAGCTCATTGAAAGGAATTTTCGGATGATTCCCTTTTCGATTGCTGATATAAGAAAGATGAAACATCTTCGCAGCTCAACAAAGAAGAATTTCTTATTGATCGCAGACTTGATTTCCGAAGCGATCAGTCCAACGTATATTTTAGGGATGACTCAATTGAGATTGGCACTTATAACCCAATTAGTTCTGTTGATGCTTGAGTATGGCAAATGCGCGGCATGCGCTATTCCCTTGATACATCTCGCAAACTATTTTGGGGGACGGACGAAGAACAGAAGTATCCTCAAAGCACGCGAGTTGTGTGAAGTGGCTCTTGCCATTGCTAGGGGTGATAGTACGTCGAGTACATTCATGATTGAAAAGATCAATGAAACTTATGCGACGTATTTTTGGGCCTTTAACCAAAACTACAATTCTGAAGCTAACAGTGATGCTCTCGACCGCTTGATTGGAACGGGGGTTGTCGAAGCTCAAGACAAAGTCATGTCCTTACTAGTAACCATGTCGCAGATTTATATCTCAACTGGCGGAGTTGCATCTTGGTTGCTTGATCAGGTTAAGAGAAAAAATGTGCACTTCGAGACTGATGACGAAAATTTGGCTTACCATAATATTGTGAAATTGTGGTTGGGTAAGATATCGTTCGAAGTCTACAAATCATATTTCAATCATTTCAAAGCTCTCAAAAGAAATGATTTTGAGTTTATTTATTTATCAGGTGCCGTCATTTGGTGCTCTTTCCAAGGGCACTATAATGAAGCTTGCGATATTATTTTACAGAGGGCTCATCACATCCTGAAGCAGCTTCCAATCACGCCGATTTCAGTCAATTATCAATTTAATGCAGCTATTTGTTTGCTCCATAATACATCTGCGGTAACGAGGGACTCTGGATTAATTTTAGCCACAAAGCTTAACAAGCAATTTGAAATATTCGCTACAGATTTTCCTGCTAACTTCAGAGTCAAAAGTCTTGTTTTGAAAGCGTGTCTTCGTTCTACGAAGTCAGAAGATTCATCTTTGGCTATTTTGGATGCTTTTGAAGATGCTATAGACATTGCTAACAAAGAGAATGCTTGGTTGGACGCAGCGAATGCTAATTACTTGTGTGCTGTGTGGCTTGCGGATACAAATCAAAGCTTGAAGAGAATTACTCGTCACGCACAAAATGCATATTCAGCATTTTCTGCTGTCAAAGCGGCTACCATTGCAGAAAGGTTGAAGAAAGAATTCCCCAAATCGTTTAATGATTTCAATTGGGCTGGTGTGGCGAATATTAAACTGGGAGCCGCATTCAAGAGTTTTTCAGGGGTATTCGAATCTCTGGGGATTTTCTCTCCTGCTGACTCTGATATATGTCATGACGAGTATTTTACGAGAGAAATTCCTACTGAAGCAAAGGAAAAAAATGTGAGACAAGAACACCGCAAGTCTTCTTCGATCAATCAAAATATTTCAATCTCGACGGAAGAAGACTTGAGTAGGGCTATCAATTTGTGTTTACGGATAAGTGAATCTTCTAGCCCAGATTCAATTTTCGCCAGTCTACTTGAGAGTGTGCTCTTGATTTCAGGACTTAACTATGGCGCCGTGATTCTCAGCAATAATAATGAAGCCCTGGTTCAATTCATAGCGACCTATAACAATATTTTCAAAATTGACTACGAACCAATAACTTCCAGGTCAGATTTGGTTCCATACAGCTTGGTCATTGATTGCTTGATGAAGGGAGAATCTATTGGCGGAGTTACAAATTCAGAAGACTTTGAAAAACAGTATGGAGGAAACGTTTATTTCACTCATAATTCTTGCTCAGCTTACATTTGTATCCCAATCAAAACTTCTACAATTTTGGGGGCCCTTTATTTGGAGCGAAGTGATGAGCAAACTGACATTTTTGTGGGGAATACTGCTATTGAGTCAGAGAAGATAAATTTACTTGAATTGCTTTGCGCGCATGCAGCCGTGTCTTTGAGTAAAGCCTTGGTCTACAGGGAATTAGAAAAGGCTAAAAGTGCCGCTGAGGATGCCACTGCAGAAAAAGCAAGTTTTCTAGCGAATATGTCACATGAAATTAGAACACCCTTCAACTCTTTATTTGCCTGTTCCCTCTTTCTTCTCGATACACAATTGACGCTGGCTCAACAGGAGTACGTTGAAACCATTAAAAATTCTTCATTGGTCACTTTGAATATCATTGATGGAATCTTAGCCTTCAGCAAAATTGAGCATGGGTCTTTTATTTTGAACAATGCACCATTCTCAGTTGTTGAGACAGTTGAAAGTGCTATTCAAATTGCTAGCGAACAAGCGAATGACAATGGGTTGGAATTGGTGTATTTCAATCGGTGTCCTGATACTGACATTGTGGTAGGTGACGCAACGCGCGTAAGACAGATAATCATTAACTTGGTTGGAAATGCCGTCAAGTTTACTCTGAAGGGGTATGTGAAAGTTTCTATCGAAGCCGATAAAATCACGAATGAAAGATATTTCTTCCATATAATTGTTGAAGATACTGGTATAGGTATTCCCCAAAGTTTACAATCAAAAGTTTTCGGAGCTTTTTCCCAGGGTGATGGATCTTCTATACGTGTTCACGGAGGTGCCGGGTTGGGGCTTGCTATTTCTCGGAAATTGGCACATATTATGGACGGAAGTATCTCTCTCGAAAGCATAGAGGGTGAAGGAAGTACTTTCCGTTTCTCTTGTCCCTTCGAAGTGCAAGCTCAAACTAAGAGAAGGCAAATGTTCCCCCTCCGTGTCAGTCTCATTTTAAAAGAGGAGCTATCAAGAGATTCTCTCAAAGAGTTTTTGGAATTTTACGGAGCCATAGTGACGATCAAGCAAGACCTCACAGATATTGAAAAGGATACGTCGGATTTATTGCTCATAGGCAAGTCAACTTTAGAAGGTCAAAAACGGGATTTGATCAAATCGGTAAAGCCAAGAGTCACGTTAATTACTGGTTTCGGACTGGTTTATCTGGATAAGGTATTAAAGCAAATGGGAATCGATGGTGTCGTCTTTACGCCCATAAAGAGACAAAAGGTTGAAGCCGCTCTTCGAGATACTGCAACCCATAGTTTTTCAAAGATCACAAAAGATTTTGCAGATATAGCGCTTGAGACACCTCGGCTTTTAGGCGAGGTTCATCCTTTAAGCATTTTGCTTGCGGAGGATAATCCCATTAATCTCAAAGTTGCCAGCCAGCATCTCAAGAAGTTGGGTTACACGGTAGTCCATGCGAAAGACGGGGTAGAAGCCTTAGAAAAGTGTGAGGCACGATTGAACAAGAATGAGAAATACGATCTCATTTTGATGGATATTCAAATGCCCCGCAAGGATGGTATAGTTGCTACCTTGGATTTACGCAAATCATTCTCTGATCGAAACTTGATGGAGTACATGCCTCAAGTGGTTGCATTGACGGCTAATGTCGCTGGTGAAGATCGCGAACTCTGTTTCAGGTCGGGAATGGTTGATTTTATATCCAAGCCCATTTTGCCCGGAGTATTGCTGCGGGTGCTTGAGAAGGTTGCCCGCCGCGAATACAGTCAGGTTTAAAACTTTTGATACATATTCAATACATATTCGAATTTAAATTAGGCAGAAGCAGACTTCTCCTTGTAGAGCTTGATTCTGGTTTCCTTCCATTGCTCCAACTCCTTAGCGTAAGTTTCCTTTTCAGTTGCGGAGGGGGCGTAGGCCTCTTTTTGCTCGGAGCTCAATTGCTTCCATTGGGCAGACAATTCTTTGCTGACTTCACCGAAATCGCGCCCGTCATTGACCCAGTTATCCTTAACAAACGCAGCGTACATGTTTGCTGGAGGGGTTGGCTTTGGTTTCCAGATCTTCAAGTTTTCGACATTGATGGCGTCGGCCTTGGTTTGGAAATCCGCTTTTTCCGATTCAGTCAAGTATGACCACTCCTTACCGATGGTGGCAATGGTGGCGCCATTGCCAACGGTCTCCTTAATGAAAACATTGAGGCCAGTGATCTTTCTGTAAGGTTTAAGGGCCTTGGCAATGAATTTCTTTTCAGCAGCCTCGGCCTTTCTCTTGACAGTAAGGTCTTTGTGCTTTTGTGTGACCTTCTTGTGTTGCGCCTTCAATTTAGCAAGCACTTCCTTCTCCTTCTTAAGGTTTGCTTTCAATTGCTTGATTTTTTCTTTTTCGCCATTGGCAGCAGCAGCGCGCGCAATAGGGGATACTGAAAGGTTTCTAAATTGTGTAGAAAGCAATTGAGAGGTTTGGGCGCCCAATGGGCGTGAAAAGCGTGAAAGCATGGTGGCTAGAACACTGTAAACATTAAGCACTCTTGTAGTAGAAGTCGCGGTAAGGGCACGACGGTTGCGTGACACGATATGTTGAATTATTTAGTGTGCAGGGATCTGCAACAACGTAAAGGGCAATTGTTTGATTTAAGGGTAGATCTATCTCGATAGATCAGGTATAACTAATTTCTTGTTGTATCAGACCTATTCCTTAATGTATGTACTGTATAACAGAGGAAGAAAGCCCTTGTTTATACTGTAGATAATGACTGAAAGGGGTAAGTAGATAAATGAGTAACCATATGCAGTCCCACATCATACGGTGTATGCTCGGACTCACACCCATGATGAACCTTAAGTGCATTGGGTGATACTCACGTAATTATTAGCATCACGGAATCTCAAAGTGCTACATGAATGGTGGAATTCCCATTTATTGGTGATTCTTCAGAAAGAGTGAGAGAGATATATAAATAGAAGTACAAGACTCAGTTAACAAAAATG
The DNA here is from genome assembly GCA_003707795.2 of Clavispora fructus. NCBI lineage: Eukaryota > Fungi > Ascomycota > Pichiomycetes > Serinales > Metschnikowiaceae > Clavispora > Clavispora fructus. The sequence goes on along the minus strand of PPLK02000063.1, from coordinate 19,470 downwards.
GAAGAAACGTATGTTCCTGCATACTCTTTGGATTACGCGTTCAGATTAGATGGCAAACCCGCTAGACACTCACCACGATGTGCTATTGACAGATTAAATTCCATGATTGTCAAACGCTTGGCACCTCGTTGGGATCTCAGTCGGCGTGATAAAATTAATACAATAATAAAACGGACAATTATTTTTTGACCTATTTAGGCCATCACTTAATCTTACGTGTAAACGAGTACTTGTTTGTCAATTATTGTCAGCGGTGGGCGGCGGTGCAATGAAATTACAAAAATATATGAAGAGGCGGGCCCAAAGATTTGAACCCAAAACAAGGAGAAAATTACAGGGATATGCTGTACTTCCCGGGACAAGATATTTGCAAGCGAATAACAGAAACCCCAATCCGGCTATGGCCGCCCATATCTCTGCCAGCAGCAGAGTAGGCAATGTTTGATAAAGGTGACTATAACTTGGAGCCTGGATGAAGCCGACATGCATGCAGTCCCGAAGCGGAAGAACACGCCGTGGGGAAGCGGCCACTACCGCCCGAAACAGGAAATCGCGCCAACGAAAAGCCGCTATCATTGCCTATAAGAGTCCATGTCCGCAGGGGATTTACAAGGGCACCGCCATGGCCCCAACTTTGAACAACCCTGAGCTCATCACTCCAAAGCCTTTCATCAACGGTGAATGGTTTGAGTCCAAATCCACCGTCACGTTTGACGTCACAGACCCAGCTACAGAGGAGCTCATCAGCAAGGTTCCAGACCAGACTCCCGAGGAAATCGACGCTGCCATTCAGCTCACCAGCGATGTCTTCGAAAGCTACAAGAAGACCTCTGCTGCTGACCGTTCTCGCTGGTCGCGCAACTTGTACAACCTTATGATTGAGAACCTCGATGACTTGGCCGCTATCGTCACCTGGGAAAACGGTAAATGCTTGGCCGATGCCATCGGAGAAGTGAAGTACGCCGCTTCTTACTTCGAGTGGTTTGCCGAGGAAGCCAAGCGTAACTACGGTCACACTATTCAACCTGCCAACAACAACAACAAGGTCATCACTTACAGACAGGCGGTTGGCCCTGTGGGTCTCTTGTGCCCTTTCAACTTCCCATTGGCTATGGGCGCCCGCAAAGCAGCACCTGCACTCGCTGTCGGATGTCCTTGTATTTTGAAGCCAGACGGACAAACCCCATTCTCTTCTTTGGCGTTGGCGTTTTTGGCCGACAAGGCCGGTTTCCCCAAGGGTGTGTTCAACGTGGTGACTGTCTCTGTCGAGTCCACTCCTCGTTGCGGTCTCAAATTTTGTGAGTCGGAGTTGATCAAGAAGATCTCTTTCACTGGATCTACCCCAGTGGGTAAGTTGTTGATGCAACAGTCTTCTTCCACCCTCAAGAAGTTGTCGATGGAATTGGGCGGAAACGCTCCCGTGATTGTGTTTAATGACGCAAACATGGAGCTTGCTGTGGACCAGGCCATTGCCTCTAAGTTCCGCTCTTTGGGCCAAACCTGTGTCTGTGCCAACAAGCTCTATGTCCAATCGAAGGTGTACGACGAGTTCGTGGAGAAGTTTGCCGAGAAGGTTCGTAACTTCAAGATTGGTAACGGTTTCGAGAAGGGTGTCACGCACGGCTGTTTGATCAACACTAAAGCCATGGACAAGGTCGAGGACCATGTCCGGGATGCGTTGTCCAAGGGTGCTGAGGTTGTGGTCGAAGGTGGTCGTCTTCCAAAGTTGGGTAAGCACTTCTACGCTCCATACGTGTTGAGAAACGTCACCCCAGACATGAAGGTGATCCACGAAGAAACCTTCGGTCCATTGGGCGCCATTGCCAAGTTTGAGACCAAGGAGGAAGTGATTGCAGAATGCAACAAATCCAAGTTTGGTTTGGCCGCATACGTTTTCTCCGAGTCGTTGAACACCATTTATACCGTTTCCGAAGCTTTGGAGACCGGAATGGTCAGTGTTAACACTGGTCTCTTCACCGATTGCGCTTTGCCATTTGGTGGTGTGAAGGAATCGGGTTTCGGTCGCGAGGGCTCCTTGTACGGTTTGGACGACTACACTGTGATGAAGTCCATTACGTTGGGCAATGTTTATAACTGACTGGATTAATATAGATACTGGGTAATGAGCTGGGATTGTTGTAGAGGGGCAGACGAGGAGACTAGATCTTTAGAACGAAAAAAAGGTGATTAGGCCCATCTCTGGGACTTTTCCCGCTAACGAAAAGAGCCTGTCCGCTGCACTATATACTAGTGGATTCTCGCACTTCAGCGCGCACGCAAATGATTGCGCGGTGAAATTCATTTGCGGCTCAAACTAACCACACCCCTTTGCTATGACCAACCCAGACCCGCTCTCCGAAGGGCTTGAGAGTTATTACCTAATAGATCCTAGTGGTATGTCCTACGATTTTGCGACCAACAAAACACCTCTAACTTCTTAGCCAAATATACACCGCCACAACCATCTCCACTCGATAACCTTCTATCGATGTATGGACTCGAGCCAGTAGCACAGTCGCTTGCTCGGGTAAATGGCGATGGCTCGAAAAGTGTCAAGCTCAGAAAGTCTTACAAGAATCACATTCTGGATTTGCCCGGCAAGCACCAAGTTCCAGGACCGAAACCGATCAACGGAGCACTTTTGGACCCCAATTTGGCTCACCAACCGGACGTTATCAAAGAAATAAATGCTGATCTTCTAAATCAGGCTCTCAGATTCGACAAAACCCCTATCAACGGTATCCCGGGATTCAATACGGCGGACTTAGCCATCAACGATCAGCATACCTTAATGCGGGGAGATGACATGAGCGAGACGGACGAGTACAAGAAAAAGCGGAAAAAGAGACAAAATGGAGGAGATATCAAAAGACAACATGTCTAATTGGGAATTAGATACATTAACATATACAATATGATATTATCCAAATACGTACGTTGATGGAACTATTCAAGTTTGTGTGTCAGTTTTCGCCCACGACGCAGCTTTTCGAAACGTTCTCTCGTTCTCTTCGAATTAAGTAGTCTATGACGAGCGTTCGACGACCTCGTTCTCAACTTGTTCAAAATAAGAAATCCCGAATGACGAAGGATGGTCTTGGTTACCATCGTCTTGAAAATGTCAGTGACTCCGAGGAATGACGTTACTTTCTTCTCAACGTGCCATTCGGGAAGCGTTAACGTGAACTGCTCCACATTGAGCCATCTCATTAGCCCATTCTTCATTTTCAACGATATAGTTAATTCAAATGAATGAAAGACCATGTAAACTATAGCGAGATAGTCTTTGGAGCGGCGGAGCATTTCATTCACATCTTCTTTATACTCTGTAGAGGTTTCCGATCCTGAAAAGAGTGAAAGCGACTTCTTCTTCTTTACTCGGTTCGGCTGTAAGAAATCGCCCTTAAAACGGACACTTTTGTTGTTCTCTTCGCTGTTCGACTCGAAAGAACTGTTATCATCATCTTCTTTCGTCTTTGGTCCCATTTCGGTTACCGCTTTCAGCACAGGGCTCTCACTCACGCTCTGCGTCTTCTCTAAGTGGAAAATGAAGTTCATCAATTCCAATCCAGTTTTCTCGTCTAATTTGACATTTAACGGTTGCGAATTGATATCAAAATTTTCAATGATTTTGATTCCACCAACTGGACGCATCATGGACCAATCGACTGTTATAATGTCATTCTCATCTGGAGGATAACTTGGCTCTAAGAACTTGTCGTAGAATGAACCTTTGACTAAGCTCCGGCCTTCTATCCTCTTTATCTCTATTCTATTATGGTTTGATCCATCTTCGTTGATAACTCTTTTGCATCTTCCATGATCAATAGATAAATTTAATATCGGCTTCCTATCATCAGTAAGGATGTTCAAAATAATCTTATCAGCGGCAATTCTCCAGTCCTCACTGGGTTTTGCGGATGCGGAAATATCTGTGAATGTATCGCCGGAAAACAACGTTTGCAAAATTAAACAAATTTCGGAGGAGAATTCTTCCTTCTCATCCTTCAACAGAATGTATTCATTGAGTTTTTCGTTATCCATTTCGTTAGCGTGTCGGAAACTGTAGTTGTTGAATAACATATCCACAGCCCCAAGGTAAGTACGCAAAAAAATAAGCCTATCATGAAGCGCTTCAAAATCTTGGAAGTCGATTGAAAACTTCAATTTCAGCAATCTCTCGGCTAAATGGGCACTCGTTGGCTCGGAATATAAAAGGAGATTCAATACGGTGACATAAAGCGAAAAATATTGCAGAGAAGTGCAGTTGATCGCTAATTCAGGAACATCAACTCTCAATCGATCCAAGCCTTCTGCAAACGTATCTTCGCCCTCTAACTCCTGAGTAACTTCTTTTTGATCAATGCTGGAATTCGTGGCCTTAACTTGGTCATATGTCAACATCATGGACATTTTTTCCACGAGTACAATACCCTCTTGTGCTAATAAGTAGTTTTCGCATATTTCAATACCCAAGAAAGGAGGCCAAGCACCTTTTGATCCATAAGATTCAACATCCCAGGCTGGCTTTTGGGTCTGCGCAATGTTTTTATCAACCACCATAATACTAGCATCGTGTAGAAGAACTCCATATCTTGCTGTCAATTCCTTAGATGATCCCATCAACTGGCCTTCCCTTTTGGTCGTTACCGTTATAATCTTGGATTCCAAAACTGGAGCAGTTACAATAACAACAGAGTTATCGACAGTTTCAGAATGGAGTTGAATTTGAGGGCTGATAACTTGAATTTTGAAGCTTTCTTCAAAACTTTCATCTTCACGAACGCTCCTTATTATTTTATCAAAATTTTCCAAACGATCTTTTGACTTCAGGAAACCGTTCAAAAATGATTTTAATTTATCGGCTTCCGAGAGTACTCCACCGGTAGAAGCAGAAGACATGAGCGACAGGCAGTCGCCATTATCTCTTTCGATAATTCCTTCAAGCATAGTCATAAACTCGTAAGAAAGATACTTTCGTGCGTTCGCACGTAACTGAACAAAGTGAATGTATTTGAGGAAAAGATTCCGGACACCTTCATTCCATTTGAGTAACATGGACACAAGAACGAATTTGTTATTGAAATTTTCCTCTGTTTTCTCCTCCGGCAGTTCCGTACTATAATCTTTATCCTTCTTTCCTTTTGTTTCAAATTTTGTTTTCATTCGCTGAAGTGAATCCATACCTTTGGCAAGTTGCAGGTTTTCTGTTTCAGCTAATCGCAGGTTCCGGCCAAGCTCATCAAGTTGACGAAGCCTCTTATTGCACATTTCTATTCCAGTAGAACTGACGTCAGTGTTTCCCAACATGCAACCATGTGTTTGTTCATTTCCCCAATCTATTTTATCGGGGTAATTAGTTTGCCTAATGAAGGCGAACTTTTCAGAATACAAGAATGGAAGTGATTCCATTCTGATTCTTTCGCCACCTGTCGAAGGGGCAAAAGCCTCTATGTAATCTTGATCATCAAACCACTGTAGATCTTCGTCAAATACCTTGTACTTGCATTTGCCGGTATTCCGACGCTTTTCATTTCCCTCGCGAGTGTTACCCTGCTCATAGATATCCTTGTAGAACTCCGCATACATCATACGCAAGTCAATATGAGACAATGCAACTTCTGCTTTATTAAAATTCATTTTCATTACCTTCTTGTGTCGTGTCAAATCCTCATGCACATCAACACGTTCCTCTTTTCTCTGATGCAAATCAACCAAAAATTCGCTGACTTTTGCCCTCATACCAAGAAATTGCAATTTGTTATTTTCATTGTATCTTTCACTTTCATCGTGATATATATGGCTCAAGAAAAGATCTTTGATATGAAATAAGAATTTGTTAGTAAAAAGGTGTTCAGAAAACTTTGTTGCCGACGTCTTGGGATCTCCAAATAACTTTCCTCTTCTAACTTGCAACATCATGTTTCCTTGAAAAAGAGACCACCACTCGAAGAATTGCTTGAAAACACCAGGGGTCAAATGAATAGTGTTATAACTTGAGTCGGTATGTGCAATTAAAGTAATTGCCATATGAACCCGGTCACTGCGAAAACCAACATACGAGTCATGATCTTCTTTAGTGTAAACAGGATTGAAAAGATCGATTTCCCAATGGAGTTTACCATCTGTTGTCATTGAGTCGTCATTTGCTGATTTTCTCTGTAACAAGAAGCCCACAGTGAAATCCACGCCCCCACTTAACTCCACAACTTTCTTTTCACAAACGGTGAAATTATCGGTCAAATAATTTTTCTTCTTTTCGGTGACTTGAGAATTGAGGTAGTAACCGAAACAAGATGTGACCAAGTCATCCATCTCTAGGAAATTCGTAGATTTCCAACTCTCTCTACACCAGCAGACCAAAGGAGCCGACAAGTAATTCGGAATGTACCAAAGCACTCTCTTAGACTTGACTTTACCAAACTCAAGAGACTCGTCAGCGCTGTTAATATCCCAGCGAACATGATCCCTGAAACTCAAAACAAAACCACTTGATTTCTCAAATAAATCATAAGGATCACGTCCTCCTTTGAATGCAAATTCTATGATAGCTCCCTCTGCAGCTTTAACCACGCAGCGCCCATGTAAGATGTAACGGATTTTGTCCCAGAATCCTAATTTTGGCGAAGGGTCAACAGGTGGCTTCGAAAATTGATCAACATTAGCCATTATTTGCTGTATAGCAAATTGGTACGACTGGCCCCATACAAAACGGGATGGTGCCTTAGAACCAAACTGGACATCGAGATCAGTGTATAGTTTTGTTGATGCCATTGAACTTTTTATGATCAATTTATCAAAGTTATTTGGTTGTGATCCGGTTGCCGCCTTTGTGAGTTGAACCTCTAATTCTCTCAAATGTTCTTTCGCAAGCGTCAACGCCTCACATATAACTAGATTCCCTTTCATTATCAAAGCATTGCCCTTTCCTCTCGAATCAGTAGCTTCGGGAAGATAGAGTAGGGGTAATGGATAATCTCTTGTATGGATTCTCACTTCTCTTACTCCAATATCGACATAAGATGGTATCATTGTGTTGTATCGGGTGTCCTTTGGAACTCCTTGACCGATGTCATGAATGAATTGCAGGAGTTCTCTAAACAGGAAGTTGGTACTTGAAAGATCAAGAATAACCCCAGATAGCACAAAATGACAAAGAGGCGCATATTTCAGATAAGAGGATATCCTTTGGTTTTCTTCTTGGTTGATGTCAATTTCTGTGCCAAATAGGTAATTCTTATTGCGGTTTATTTCTTGTGCCAATTGATTTTTGTAGGATTTCACCTTTCTTATCCACAGAAGTTCCATCGATCTTTGTAATTCTTCGATGTTTTTGTCCCTCTTATCTTGGGACATGTGTAACAGTTTCGACTTTTCACTGAACAAGTCTATCATTTCCAATCTCTTTCTTTGCTCTTGCAAGCCTAGTTGGTATATCATTCCTAGCTCAGATTCAAAGGGATCATCTTCAATATCGAACGATATTCTTTCCGCTTTCACTTTAATGGCGGGTATATGGAGTGGACGACTTTCCGTTGGTAATACAATAATCGATTTCTCTGTTGATTTCATCGATAATACCAAGTGTTTCACGATTTTGACAAAGATAGCAATATTGTCGAACAATTTGTATGTGACAAATTGATGTGGTTGAATTATCCTTATAGCCGTTGTATCAAGTACAAAATTTTGAATGTCTGCTGAGTCATTTACTCTGAATTTGAGGCTATCTAGACAAACTAGTCTGTTCCAATAGCCTTTCACATTGGGAGAATTCACCAACAAGCGAATCAAATCCGTGGAAAAAGTGAAGGATTTATCATGTCCTTCAATCTTTGATTGATAAACTTGTAACCTCAACTTAAAATCTTCAGATAATGAGAGCACATAGTTGATTTTGGGAAAGAGAATTTTGTAGGAAAGGTGGTCTAAAATTGTGATATCTCTTGTTTTTCTTTCTTTTGAATGCAAAGTGGCCATATTCTTTTCCAATTTTTCAAAAAGAGTTCTAAAGGGGGTGAAAATTGTTTCATTAACGAGGTAAATCAGCCCAATTATCACAAATATGCTGTGACGATCAAGGTGACCCAGAATAGGGCCAATCTGAGAAAAAATTTGAAGGTCTTTGTTCAGTTCGCGTATGGAAGACATAATTGATAGGGAGACATCTGGAGTATAAATTATGGGTGTGAGTCTTTTCTGATCATCGATCAAGCATAATTTGGTATTTCTCAAACCCGCCTTCATCTGCCAAAATGTGTGATTGTCCAGGTCTTGAGCTAAAGTCTCCAGCGACGAAGATGCCACGGAAGATGCGCTGCTTTGTATTTCTGAAGAGTTTTTCACAAAGCATTTAAATTCGCTAATCGTTAAGTTTAAGACACTGTTGGTGTCGATGAACTTTTGCATATTCAATCGTTTCCAAGATTCCTCTGAAAGCTTGGAAATAAGCTCTGGGGGAAGTAATGGGGATGTTGACCCAAGTTTAATATCTATGTCAGAAACTTTCAATGATACAGACATTATCCAGCTTGGAAGACTGGAAAATATTTTTTCCGCTGGGGGCTCACTTTCTAATTTTTGGAATTGGTGATGAACTGGGTTTATCTCAAGTTCTCTGGCGAGCTCACCATCAAAATGCTTATTGATGAGGCCATATTTCAAGTTATTGTTAGTTACTCGTGTTGTTTCTTGGACAATAGAGCTTATTCCATTCAACACATCGGGTTTAGTCAAATTGATGTACACATCATGAATTTTCAATGAAGCGCTTAATTTGAGTTCTTTCAGCATAGCACAACTTATTGTAAAGTCTGAAATGCCACAAAAGTCTTCAACATGACGATCGTCGTTGAATCTTTCGCTATATCTAATGCATGGATGTAAAAAATCACACGTCGCACCATATCTGTTATTCAGAGAATTCGCAACACGTAATACCATCATAGAATATGTTGTGATTAGAATGTGAGTGGAGTTTGTCCGATTATTGAAACTTCTGATCATTGTTCTTGGTTGCTCAACCGTAAACTTTATATCAATTCTCGGATAGAATTCATTAATAAATGATACTATCTTATCGAATTGCGACATTTCTTGGCTCTCGAAAAGCAAAGTATTATCGAATTCTGATGCTTGGGGCGACTCTGGGGTTGAGTGTGGGGCATTGTTAAATTCACCGAAATCAGGCACTCTGGGCGCTTTTGATTCAAAGTGCTGTGGTGTATTTGATTGTGGTGTACTTGATTCAGATGATACGATTTGGGTTTCATCTTCGCTCTCAGAACTCATGTCCACATTGTTTTTGGAAGAGAAGGTGTCTGACTCGACCGTTTTTTTCTTCAACTTGTGAATTCTCATCATCTTTTTCAACACCACATAGTTATACGTCAATAGAGCGAATTGGTCCGTAGTGACGTCAAATACGGGACTGCTTCCAGAGCAGAATATTTCCAGGACTGTATCTTTATAACCATATCCGCTGGCAAAACGGTCGTTCATATTAGTTTTGGTCGCCAAACTGAAATTAGGTACGTGGAAAAACTCATCATTTTTGAAATAAACCTTATTAGTGATTTCATCATACTTTTTAGTGACAAAGTGGGCAGTGAAAATCAGAACTGATGCGTTGACTTCGATTGGCTTGTCCACCACATTATCAAACAAAACCTCGAAGCCAGCCGATTTGTTTGTAATGCGTGTTATGGAGAAAGATATTGCTGACACAGAGAGGGACATAGAAATGTTCGACTGGTCGCTCTTTAAAAACTCCCCAAAACTTTGTACATCGTGCGAAGGTAGCAACGGGATCCCCCGGATCTGAGAATTCCTAATATTGATAGAGAAATCTTGAAAGGCACCGAAAAATGTTTTGTGCAATGAGGAAAACTTATCTAATTTCAGTTCGGGAGACGAACTATCTTGCTTTCCTTGGAGACCACCTTTTTCTTTCTCGCGGTTGGGTAGATTTACCATGAACCGGCTTTGATCTTCATCAAACGTGGGATTAGCCCGATGTAAGATACCCTTAAAAGCCACAAGCAAATCCAAGTCTGTGTCATCCAAATGTATGCGAGAAGACAACTTAGAAATTGCACCGGTAGACGCATTCGCAGAGCAAGAGGCGGTGAAGACACAGCAGCCTATCTGGAGCGGAAGATGTAAATCACCCGTGAGAAACTTTCCAGAAATTTTATGCATGGATGTTGTCATGTTGAAACGGTACACTCCGGGCTCGTGTACGCTCTTGTGCTTATCGAAATTGAAACGAACTAAGGCAAGGGAAATGTCAACGTCCTTACTGATAAAGGACGCTCGCTTAACATCAATATTGGTGGATGGAACAAGCCGTAGAGCCACTCTAAGCAAATACTTTGCAAATTTCGACTTGGGATAGATCGACAATGGCTCACTATGGGTATGAGGCAGATGCTTAGGCGTGGTGGTTTTCTTTGGGGTCAGGAATATTTGCACATTAAAATCAGACACCACAAGCTTCTTGGAATTTCCCCATAGCCGTATCCTCACACTTGAGGCTGATATCACTATTTTCTTTCTGTGCCAGTGGATATCGTTGAACAGGAAGCCATTATTGATGGATATGGAGCCGAGATAAATACCAAAAACCCGGAAAATAAGAAGCCAGATAACACGCAACAGTACGAGTGTTAGTAGAGCATAATAGCCCCATCTCGATAAATCACCCATGAATATTTCTTTATCGTATAGTGGCGGTGATGTGTGATTGCGACTTGTGACTTCATTTTCTCTATGCTGGATATGCATTAGGCAAAACACTGGTTGTGCATATTACCCCGGATATGGGGTCGGTTGCTCCCAGAGAATAGTGCAGCCGCAATCGGTCAGGCTCAATATTCCTGCACTTACATGTACTCCATTCCGTAAATCCCCACTAGATTCCCGAAGGTCTGGGTAATCTTTGGGTATCGTAGTTATGGAATAACGAAATGTTGAGTTTTGTTGGTGATGGGGCTACGCCAAGGTCAAAGTTCTGAGCAATTGTTTCTTTGTCTCACTGTACGCCGCCTTTTAACCATGTCACTAGTCCCTGCCTCTTGTATCTTCAAACCATGAGCCTTTTTTCTGCAGACGCTCAAATGAGAGCGGAGAACAGTGATGGCAAAGAGGGGGAACGAAGAAACGGCACGAAAAAATGGTTTTACGTAACGAAAAAGATGCAACTATGATCTGGTTAAACGTGCCTGGTTATATTTTAACGATTAATCTCATCTATCATACGAGCCCTTGATTTGCGCAGTTTAATGCAATCGACCAACGGAGAGACGGAGATCCGCCGGCAAGAACTAAAAATGTACCTAAGACGGTGTTCAGTATCCTCAAACTAACACCCCAATTATTTCAATCCTTCTTGTTCACCGTATATATTCGGCGACTATAACCGAGATTCCATTACATAGATTCTCTCTCCAAACTATACTGATGCAAACCGTACTCTTCCAAATCGTACTTATGCAAACCGTACTCACTCATTTACCCTTGCGCACACCAAAACCGCAGCGCTTCTCCAGCGCTCATGTGCCTGTGTATCATCACGTGCGACTTTTCAGGGCTATAGCCCTCGATGGACCGGTGGTCGCAGTGGTTTTCCCTGCACATTGTCGTGGTGCTCTCGTGGATGCCGCTGCGAAAAATTTTAAGTACATTAATCTTGTCCAACCCTTTTTCATAGATACTAACAATCACTATCAAGAGTATGTAAATCCCTCGTGCAAACACTCAGTCCACATATCTCCATTCCATTCAGTCTATCCATTCGTTGATTCATCCTGATTGCTTTTGATTGATCTCTCGTTCCACAAGAGCCGTTATTTTATTCCATCCAAGACCTAGTGTGTCACTCATCCCCCCTAAAAAAAATCATTTACTAACATGTCAGTGGCTACTCCACAGATCGTCAAGAAGTACGCTAAGAAGTTCAAGAGACACCACTCTGATAGATACCACAGAGTTGGTGAGTCTTGGAGAAAGCAAAAGGGTATTGACTCTTGTGTCAGAAGAAGATTCAGAGGAACCATCCAACAACCAAACATCGGTTACGGTTCTAACAAGAAGACCAAGCACATGAACCCATCTGGCTTGAGAGTCCACGTTGTCAAGAACGTTCAAGACTTGGACGTTTTGTTGTTGCACACCAAGACTTACGCTGCTGAGATTGCCCACAACGTTTCTTCTAAGAACAGAGTTGAGATTGTTGCCAAGGCCAAGTCTCTCGGTGTCAAGGTCACCAACCCTAAGGGTAGAGTTTCTTTGGAGGCTTAAATAGCGTAAAATCTAATTTGGGTTTCATGACGAATACATAATCATCTGTACACAGACCTGAAATGTAGTGGCTGCTGTGCTGGGGATTTCTAATCTTTATTAAATCTCTAGATAACCGGCAAAAGACATAATACACTGTAACAAACGGTGTGCTGGCGCAGCCGCACTTCCAAATTTACCTCCGCGAAATCGTACCTCCAATATGAGCGTTGCTCACATCCAAGTGGTGATGCTTTTTCACCTTGTACCCCAACTCACAGTTGCCATTGCCGTCAAACTTCAAATCGCTCGAGCTGTGGAGCAATGGTTCTTGTAAGAAATTGGCTTCGGTGGGTGCGGGTTTCTGCTCCTCCGGAATGGAGGGCTCGGCGGTAGAGCCCGTGTCATCCCCAGTTGATCCTTCAACCTTGTCCGCAACCTTGTCTGCAACTTCTTCCGCAGCGTTGTCCCGGCCGTTGTCCGCGTCATCTCCGTCCGCGTCTAGCGGTTCTTCGGTAGAAGCGGCTTCTTCCACGACTGCTAAAGGAGAAGGTGACTTTTTCGTCACCTCGGTATTCGCAGTCTCGGTGGTTGGAGATAGGTCAAATTCATTGCACTGCTTCACCTCAGACACTGTAGTCAAGGGCGCCTTCTCGCCGCCAAAGTCGAGCATGGACCGCACCCGGGGAATCGGAGCCGCAGTTGGGTGAGGCGACTCGCTCCCCGAGATGCTATCGCGCGTCAGGTTCTTGCGGTGGAGATCGCCGTGCGCTAGCGTCAAGGGGATATGCGTAAGCAGCGAGGACGACTTTATCGACACGTTATCGGCGTTGGAATGGTCTGGGTCTTGTGTTGCCAGGTTAGTCCCTGCGCCTGCGCCTGCCAAATCCAACATGCTGCGGATAGGGGTGTGCAACCCGGTGTCACCGTCGCTGCGGCCAGAGAATGTGTTCTTTCTCGTCGGGGTGTGAGATCCCGAAAATGACGATGTGGTGGTGGACAGGAGTCTGTCGTGGAAGATGAACGGGTCGACGTGCTGGTCGGGGTGCTCGTATACACACATCTCCAACTCTTTGAACCAGGTATCCTTGAACAAGGAGTCGAGGTCGTACCGGGTGTTGACAGAAGGGTCGCACAACTTCCAAGCCACGCGCGCGGCGCCGGTGGAGTGGAACTGGGCCGCCCACTTGAACTCGGAGCCGGGCCCGCGGGTGTACTCCTCGCTGTTCTTGAACAGTGGGTTGTCGGAGGTGTAGCGGTCGCGGCTGAACTTGTAGTCTCTGTAGTGATGGTCATTGACGCTGGACTGCTGGAATGGGACGCCGGCGTAGACGATACAGAAGAGGAGCATGCCCAAGCCCCAGTGGTCCATCCTGAACGGGTTGTACGGGTGTTTCTTGGCTTCCGACACCAGCATTTCCTTCAACATCATCACCTCGGGCGGAGAGTAAGGCGGGGAGCCCACGTATGAGTGTGAGAGGTGCGTGGGGGAGTCGAAGTTGCCGGGCTCGTCGTGGCCGTAGTCGCTGACGCCAAAGTCGCAGATCTTGGCCACGCCGTTGCGGTCCAACAAGATGTTCTCCGGCTTCAAGTCGCGGTGCACCACGTCGTGGTCATGCAAGTACTTCAACCCGTAGGCGATTTGTTTGAAGAGACAGTAGCGCTCCGGCAACGACGCGCGTTTCCACCCCAGCTTGACAATGATGCTGAACAAGTCGCCGCCCTCGCAGAGACCCATCAACATTCCCCAGCCACGGGTGATGTTGCCCTGCGACTGCACGCGCAAGAGGGCGATGGTGCTGACCACGTGGCGCAGGTCGCCCACGCGGCGACTGATGATGTACTCCTTGGCCGCGCGCTGGTAGAACTCGTCGTCGGTCTCCTTGGAGAAGAGCGAGAACTTCTTCAACGCGTACAACTTCTTCTTGTTGGCGTTGAGCGACACGATGCGCACCTCGCCGCTGCCGCCGTCGCCCACCTTCTTGTCCGCGTTCTCAAACTCAAAGTCGTCCAAGAGGTTCACGTGGTTCTGGTGCAAGTCCGCGGGCAAGTACAGGTTCGGGTCGGCCACGGGGTTGGCCACCACGCGGCCGCCCGCATCCGCGCCGCCGGTCATGTAGAACAGCGTGCTGTGCCGCGGCTCGTTCAGCACCAGCTTGTTGATGCCGTACGGGTTGTACTTGATCTTCTCGTGCGCCGGCTTGCCGCTGAACGCCGCGGACGACAGCTGAGGCAATGCGGCGCCGTGCGGCAACGGCGAGCCGTGGCGGTGGTGGTGCGAGATGGTCTCGGCGCGGCGGGGCTTGGGCGGCCGGTCGCCGGAGCGGGCAGCCCCCAAGTGGGAGTTGGTGTCGTTTCGGCGGAGCAGCAACACCAGCAGCGCGCGCAGCACCGAGATGCTCGAGGGCTCGGGGTCGTTTTCTTTCGCCGAGGAATTGGCGGACGCCGCGGTGGAGGCGGTGTCGGCGGCGGGGGCTGGCGGGTGTTCGTGGTGGTCTCGTTTGAAAAGCTTTCCTAGGCCCTTGGGCGAGGAGGAGCGGGATTTGGCCAGCGAGCGAAAAAGGTGCTTGATGGTGTGGTGGTGTTTCTCCGGGTCTGGCGTGGCGGTCATGGTGGGGAAGACACTGGGTGCATGGGGTTTCCGGCGGTAAAGTGGTTGGGGTGATTCCGGGCGGATACAGGAGTGGAGTAGGTGAGGGCGAGCCGAGCACGAGTGCAGGAGCAACAATAGAAGAGGGCTTACGGCACAGACGGAGCTGCCAGTGGGTTGATTTTTGGTGGAGGCGAGGGAAGGTTTGGCAGTTTGGCCGAACAGCAGGATGCCGAGGGGTTTGGGTTTTTTTTTTTTTGCTCGGTGGCGGCGTCGCTGGTTATGGGTGTTGGGTTGGGTAAAGTGGTCGGGGCCGGTGCAGGAGGCCCCGTTTTCGTGAGCGAAGCTTTGTGCATGCTTCCATACGTGGATACACTGTAGGCGCTTTCCTTTTCGGGCCAATGTTATCACCGACGGAAAATCTGGCTCAATTTTTGTGGATGCTGACGCAGACACCAAAGTGGTGCATAGACTGTGCGGCAGTACTCCTGGGGCAGATTGGGTCGGGATAGGGTACACCTTGGCTGGTACTAGTACTGGTATGACTAGGTCGGGTATTACTACACGGATAAGACGGATACAGTAGGGTAGACATTTGGCAACGGGGCCCTCTCCCTTTGTTGGTTGTATTGGTGTGATCTAGGTATTGTCCCAATTGGGGCCGTAGCCCTTGAGTTTGGCGCTACGGTACAACAATATTGTAGTATAATACAAATTTAACTTATCCAATGGTATGAGGATACTAATTAACGAAAACAAAAATTAAAACGGAAGAATTAGACGAGATGCTCGATTAAACACTCTCCTCATCGGAAGCCTTTTGGTTTCTCTGGATACGGAAGAAACGAATTCCTCCGCTAGAGCTCTCCTCCTTGTCCACCGGCGTGGATCTCGTAAAGGACGACTCATCGCCCAATGCGGCGCCACCGGCCGGCTGCGCCTCCGATGGCTGGTAGTACACATCCTGGGGGTTTTCCGCCGCCCTCACACGGTCAATGTGCTTGCGGTAGGAGTTGGCAATGTTGGCAGCACAAGTGTTGAAGAACACAATCAAGATACAGGCCTCGGCAGCCCAAATCATCGCCAAACTCTTCACACCAATGTGCGACTGCAAGCCGGCGTTGCTGAAAGCGTTTCTCGCCAAAACCGCCACGGCGGTCAGGAACGCAGCGGCAGCGGAGATGAACAAAAGAGCAAACATAACCAAGCCAATGACAATCTTGTCAATGGTGATGGAGCAGAAGCCCAAAAGGTCGACAATGAAGGCAAAGCCAGCAAAGGCCAAGCCCACCAAGGTAACGGCAAACGAGAATCTGGACAAGTAGAACAAGACGTCTCTGTTGGACACAAATTGCTCTGGCACGTTTTTGGTGGTGTCAAAGTTGTCCACGGGGGAAACAGGGTAAGCAGGGCCGGTCGAGCAGTTGCCAAAGTCGTTGTACTCACAAACACCCCAGAAAGTCCACGCAGACTCCGATGGAGCACCCGAGATGGCCGAGGTGTCACCTCTGACCCAGTAGAACTTGTTGAATGGGAAGTGGTTGGTGGAACCAGACAACACCAAGAAGATTAACAACAAGGTGGTACCGGCCAACAACACCAAGTTAAGAAAAGTATTGATGACTCTCATGGCGAATAGATGGGAGGATAGGACGCAAAAGCCGGAAAATCAATCGGGGGAAGAAACCTTGATGTCAAGGGATGGCAGGGTGCTGCGTTGTTTATGAAATTATTCCGGGGCAGGGAGAATCCAGTAAACAAACAAGTTTCAGCGGGTGTATGTTGCTTTGGCACACAGGGAATACGCTGAATAGGAGTGAAAGGGGGAAAACTCGCAAGTAAGGAACAAAAGTCTTCTGCAAAAGATCGTTTATAGGAAAAGACAAAGCAATTGGGCAAGCGGCGATGAACGTATAGTCTTCTAAAAATGGAATGACTTGCAACTCGAGTACGTGCAGGACGCCTCAACTGCGGCAAGTATTGCTGTGTTGCTCGACTCCTCGGCCGACCACAGAATGCGACCAGATAATAATATCAATTGGTTTCGAGCCGACGACGCCTTTGGGATAAATCCCGAGGGTGTTTCCTCGTCTTGCTGTGCTACTAAATCCTACTTACTGGCCACGGTGTCGCCGTGTCCACATTCGACATCCTCACCGGAAGTTCAAAAACTTGCTAATTTGTGTGCAGCACGAGTGTTTGTGTTCTTACCGTTTGCGGGATGAAATTGTCCTCAGTCGTCACTCACTCGTCTCAATCGGGAAGTTGTAATATGCAGGTTGTGTCATTCCCTTGTTGCCCGCATAGGCTCACACCGAGCTACACCACCGGTGGCCAGTGCTCCCCTCACAGTAAGCCACACATGGGGGCATGTGGGTTGCGGTGGTGTTGCTTCTGTTCACAAAGGGGCCGCGGCGTGTGGAGTACCCGACTGCGGTTGTATGCATTACCCTGCCACATGTTTCCCGCCCCGCAATGTGCTACGCGGACTTTCCCGTCTCGCCCATTCATGCGTGCGCACTTGATTTAGGCTGGGGACAGCGATCTGATTTTCGACAAATGTAGGTGGTCGCAACCGAAGGCCATTGGTTGGTAGTAAACTATAGCCGCTCTTTGCCACAACCTGGGGAGGCGGAACAGCTGTCACCGGTACATCCGTGCTCCGGCTGAGGTGCCTGTGAATGACCTAGCCAAGACTCGTGCGATGAAGTCAGTGGCACTGTGTGACCGGGATAAGCCCATTCCGGAAATATACATCATCGCATCGGAGAGACCACTGGATGAAAGACGCTTTGATCTCGTAAATTTTGGGCCCTGTGGACTCAAGAATGGCCTGGGTCCACTAAGAATAATTCCAGTTGTACACTCGTAGCCGAGGGAGACGAGCACGTCGATCCAATAGCCGGAGTAATTTCACCGTGGACTTTGTCAGATTTCTTGTCCCGTTTCAAGACGACCGCAGCTTGACACATGTAGCCGTTATCACCAGCCATGAGTCCATGATGCCCTGTCTCAATTGCCTGCTATCAATTTCCTGCTATCAATTGCCTGCTCAATTGTCGTCATCGTTGCCCCACTTGCTGCACCATCCGTACCACGTGCGCTCCAAACACTTCTTGGGCGGCTCTGTTTCTGTGGGTGTCTCTGACAGCTTTAGCGTCGTCTTCAGTGACAGCGTTTTCAGCAGCTTCAGTGCTGACAGGGTCTTGGAGGTCAGCACCGTCAGCGACTTGGTGGAAGTCGGCAGGGTCAGGCTTTTCAGCGAAGTGGGTGCGCTGGTCAGCGAGGTGGTGGGTTGCGGGCGTAACGGATTGGGGATAATGGGCTTATCGGGTTCCGAGTCGTCGTGGCTGGTGTAGCGCCAGTTGAAGCAGTCACGGCACGGCGGCTGCTCCACGCACGGGGCAGTTTCGTTGTAGGCCAAGATAATGTCATCGATCACGGTGTGGATGCGGTGGTTCAACAAATTGACGTGCCAGCCCTTGTCGGTGACCACGTCATAGACGCAGATCTGGCCCGTGTGGCACGTGGTCTCCATGGCGTATCCCGCCACCGAGCACGACGACGATGCGCCGTTGCACACGCCCATGAAGATGGGGTCCGCAGTGTTGCCAATGTGCCAGATATGCTCCATGTGTTTGGGGATTCCCGGCGGCTGGGGAAGGTGGAGCCGCTTGGTGGCCAACATCTCGCCCGGAGCCTCGAACGCCACCACCGGGAGGCCGTAGGTGCGGCCCAAGAGCGACGCGAGCGCGCCGCCGAGGGAGTGGCCCGTGACCCAGATGTCGGTGGATTCGGGCGGGTACAACTGGGTCACGTTGCGGTACAAGTCCAACGTGGCCTGGTAGTAGCGGTCCTGGCGCAAGAGCTCGCGCTCGAGGCAGTCCTGGTTGCAGGTGTACGCCTTCTCGTAGCAGTCGCACACCGTGGTCCACAAGTAGGAGACGCGGGCACAGCAGCACAGAAACAACAAGTTGTCGTTGGTCTTGTCCTGGCCCGCGGTCTCGTCCAGGCCGCCGCCGGGAAGCGCCGCGCCCGACGTGCCCTTGATGCCAATGATCACTGTCTTCAGGTCGTTGGACACAAACACGTGGCCGCGCAAGCCGTCGTCAAGCCAGCCAAAGTTCACGTCGTCGTGGGTGTCATCCGGCACCCACGGGTCGCCCACGTCGATCCAGTCCAGCTTCTGCTTGTCCTTGTCGTTGCGCGGCAACCGCACGTATGCGTTGGACGACACAAGCGCCAACGACACCACGGTGTTGCGGTCCAGCACATCGGGCACGCGCACGTCGGTCTCGGGCTCCCACTCGAGTGAGATCGCATTCAACCTGGCCGGGTTGCCCCGCACCCGCATGGCGTAGTCCAAGTACGAGTCGAGAAAGTGCGGGGTGTGGCGTTGCGCAAGCCGCGTCACCTTGGCCGGCGCAGCACGGTCCTTTACCGCAAGCAGAATGGTCCAGGGGTCCTTGTGTTTCATCGACTGCGGCCAGTCCATGGCGCTCGCCACGTCCTGGAGACTGGAGGCGTCCGCCGTTTCGGGCCCCTGTTGCGCCGCGTTGAGTGCAGCGCGGTTTCGGGCGAGAAACGAAGGGGTGATGTCC
>PPLK02000062.1:0-53222 GCA_003707795.2 Clavispora fructus | reverse complement strand
GGAAGGAAGGAAGGAAGGAAGGAAGGAAGGAAGGAAGGAAGGAAGGAAGGAAGGAAGGAAGGAGGAAGGAGGGAGGAAGGAGGGAGGAAGAAGGAAGAAGGAAGGAAGGAGGAAGTGTGGATAGAGGAGAGGAAGAGGACAAACTCAGCGAATGGCGGGAGTAGGAGGGTGGGACGGAGGTACTGATGTACCCTAAACGTGAGTCAGTGACGCATTCGAGTAGACATACTTTTCAAAGTCCGGAGCCAAGTCCGCAGCCTTGGACTCTTTTGTGAAGCCGGTCACGTATAAAGTGTTCTTGGGCATGGTGCTGGTGTTGAGATTTTTTCTCGGACAAAAAATGTCTGGGGCAAGAACCACAGTGCAGGACCGAGTTCCGTTACCACTCATGGGATTGCGGTGGATGCGAAAAGTACGAAACATGCCAATTATTGGATTTACACGCCAATTATTGACATTCAATAGATTTACTTAAGAATTGGTTTCAGCAGAAATGCTACCAACTTGAAGGATACCAACTTGAAGGATACCAGTTAGTGGAATCGTTCCGGGATATCTATTCTGGTTCGAACAAATACTACTAATCTTGTGACCAGAACTACAGTTTGAGGCTTAGCGATTGAGGGCGGACAGTCGGATGGATCTACCGTCCATGTCTGGTTTCGACGATATGGTGGGCATTAAGAAAGACCTAGACTGTAATTGATGCCCAGCGGGAGATATAAGGGAAAACGGCGAAGTGGTGAGTGCGATCAAACCGGACAGACCCTCAAGGTCCGAGAGCAAAGTCAATGTCGGTATTTGCAGAACATACTGGAACACCAGCACCAAACCAAAACTAGCCCTGACTATGTATTCGGTTATTGATTCGGTCATTGATTCGGGCTATTTAGATTATACTTCAGATTATTTATATTCTTCTTCTTAGACTTCAGGCTATCCTTCAGATTAGACTGTGATTATTCTTGAGAATACACCTCAGATTAGACTTCGGGTTATTCTTCAGATTAGACCCCAGAATTCAAACTTTTCTATCATCCAGGCTTCCGGACTCGATCCATCCCGTCCAATCCAATTTTCCCACCCAACTACACCTCTCTGTCCAACCTATGAGCAACGGGCTCACCCATTGCCGCATTGGACCACATTATCGCGTGACACTTACTAGACCATCACACCTCACTACAAAACTACCACACTGTTACCCAAATCTTCCACCATTCGATCCACACCTCTTGCCTCGTAGAATCTCACGTGCTTCGCCTCCGCCCAACACCCAGTTAAATCGTGGCCACCCAACCTAAGTCCAGCTCTAAAAGGGTCATGCGACGAGTGCCCCGGAGCCTGCAGGAACTCAACATCGCACCCAACATTTGTTCACCTACCCTCTTCTTCAACCACCGCTTCACCTGGAACCACACGCCAAAGCAGCAAAAAAAACCGTCACCGTAGCCCGTGCCACAAAACCCTTTCCCCCGTCACCCCGGGCCCCGCCCCGTGACTCGCCCCCTATCCCAAAATACCCGTACTGCACCCAAGATTGGCGCAGGCAATCCAGTGCGAGCGGGGCAATACCCGTCCTGCACCTGCACCGTCTACCCTACTAAACCAAAAAAAGAAAAAAAACCATCTGGTCCCAACCATCTCCACCATCAAATCGCCGCCCCAAACAAACCCTTCCCACCTCGCTCCCCGCCCCCATACACATCGTGGCTCCGCTTCTATGACTTCCAAAGACGAACCCATGGTGCTACTAGGCACACCCCACGAAGACCACGACATCTTGAATGAGTTTTTGGACCAGCGGGTATTCGACTCCTTGAACGGCAACACCCCTAGCCCCGACGACTTGGGCGCGCCCCAGGACCTCGGAGCCTTCCACTCGGACGTTTTTGCGCGTTTGGAAGACCAGCCGTCGGACCCGGCGCTCGACCCATTGAATCCAGACCCCCATTCGCCCACGGATCTGCTTTCCCACGTCTACACCGACGCCCACGACATGCTTGGGTTGAACCAGCTGTACCTCGACCATAGCAGCACGTACCAGAGCCCCAACGACTCGCTCCCCGAGCATGTACTCCCCGAACACACCGTGAAACCATCGCAATTTGACATGTACGATCTCGTACGCAAGGAAATGGCCAAGGTCAAGTTCGGCAACTGCAACACCAACCCTTGTCCCAGCACTGTGGATGTGGTGGATCCGCTGTATCTCGACTTCTCCCCCGAGACCATGGACGCGCTCCCGTTCTCGCTTCTGGTGCACGACTTGCCCACGTATTCGCGGGTGGAGACCCAGATCAAGCTCAAGTTCCGTCTCTCGCCGCCACCGCCGCAGAACCTCCTCCACATCCCACAAGACCTTATTTCCAAAAGCAAGTTATGTTTGCAGGAGTCCGTGGACCTTCTTCCGAACCTCTTGAAGCAGAACATGCTCTTCATGGACGTGTATGTGCTCACATCTGACTTGACTCGCTCGTGCAATGTGTGCTCGCGCTGTATCAAGAGAGAACAAAAGCGTGCGCTGAGGTCGAAGCCGGGCCTTGACAAGGACCCGTCGGGTAACTCTCCGCCGCCAATGTCGAACGCCCTCAAGAATAATCCCAACACGTGGGCTGACGAGAAAATGATGAAAAAAGCCATCATCTTAAACTGCAAGGAGATCACCAGCTTCCCCGCCCCCACAGGCTTGGACAACGATGGCGATAACTTTCACGCGTTTGACTTTTCCGCCCGTCTTGTATGCTATTGCAGACACCACAAGGAACAGAGTGGATTCAAGCTTCTTTTTGTGCTCAAAGACTACACCAACAAGGTGGTGGCCAAGCTGTTGTCCAGCCCCATCATGATCATGGACAGAAAGAAGAACTCTGTCGCCAATGGCAAGGATGCGCTTGATGCTGCTTCCGTGGCAGAAATGGCCGCTGGTGGTCTTTCAGAGGGCATGGGCCAGGTCATTGACCTGCACCCCATCTCCCCCAAATCCATTGTGGATGACTCCGCTCCCGAGGCGTTGGTTAACACTGATACTAATACCGACTCCAACCGCGGTTTGAAGAGAAAAAAGCTTTCGTTCGACGACTCGTTCAACAGCTCCACCAATCCCATGTTCAATGGGGGCAGTGGTTTCTCCCCGTTGAGTAATAGCGACACTAACGCGTCAGTGCACAACATGAATGGCAAGAATAGTATCATTGGCAGTCTGGGTTATGGCGGCGCTTCCGGCTTTACCCCGGGTGCCATTTCTCTGACTCTTCCGCTCGCCAGACAGGGACTGCTGGCGCAATTGCTGGTGTTCCAGCAATCCTCACCTAACCCTACCATTCAAAAGATCATTCCGGCCCAAGGCCCCATCAGAGGTGGTATTGAAGTTACACTTTTGGGCTTCAATTTCCGGCCCGGTTTGATCGTGAAGTTTGGCACGAAGAACGCATTGGCCACACACTGTTGGTCGGAAACCACAATTGTTACATATTTGCCTCCCGCGGCCCAACCAGGACAAGTCTTGGTGAGTTTTGAAAACCACGACGACATATTTTCCGGTGGCCAGCAGCTGATATTCACTTATACCGACGACACTGATCGGCAATTGATTGAATTGGCGTTACAAATTGTTGGTTTGAAGATGAACGGTAAGTTGGAAGACGCAAAGAACATCGCAAAGCGTATCGTTGGTTCTGATGGCACCAATGGCGCTTCCAACCACTCGGCCACTCCTCATAATACCCCTGGCATGAACCAAGCTAATATGGAGTGGTATGATAATGCACACAAAGCTGTCGAAGTGTTATCGAGATCAGATCTTTCAACTGAAGAAATCTTGATCAATTTCCTCAGTTTAGTGGACCTCCCGAACTGTCCAATCATCATTCCAAACTGGCAATTATGTAACAGCGAAGGCCAAACGCTCTTACACTTGGCCACGTTGAAGAACTACTCGCACTTGATCAAATTTTTGCTCACACATGGCTGTAAGATTGATGTCAAGGACAACCAAGGCTTGACCCCGTTGTTTTTGGCATCAATGTGTGGAAACCGTGAATTGATCAAGGTGTTCGTTGATTGTAAGTCCAACTGGAACTTAAAGTTGAGCAACGAGAAATTCTTGAAGGACTATTGCGATTTGAATGTGCTAGACATATTCAACACCCTTGAGGCAGACTATGCCCTTGTAGGTGAATCCAGTTCGTACCTGGCATCTGGCTCTGATGTGGGTGAAGATGTATTGACCAAGTCGTTTAGCGTTGACTCGCTCAATTCGATGTTTATGGCTGACTACAGCAAGCATATTTCTCGGATGGTTATGGAATCTTCTGCGAATTTCACCAACGAAAAGACCGAAGAACTTGAAAAGAATCACGGAGCCCTTTCATCGCCATCGCAAAGAAGCTTTGTTGCTTTCGGTGATGACTCCGACGACTTTGCTGATTCTGAGCGGGACTCCGATGACAATCTCTCTTTCAATGGTGATGACTTTAATGATTACAATCCGGATAAGGAAGATGATTATGCTGATGACTATGATGATGACGACTATCATACTTCAGATGATGATGATGGAGGCGATGAGCGAGTTCCTCGGGAAGGATCTAGCTCAAGCTTGATACGGCCTGGGCCTAATTTGTGGCAGAAAATGAAGCAAGCTGTTTTCTCCAACAATGAAGAGAGGGAATTGCCAACATACAATGATATTTTCCCATTCAGCGATTACACCTCTCTATTACAAGGTGAGGCGGAGCACCCACTCAATGAGGATGATTCGGTTAATCCTAGAGCGAAGACATATAGTGCAACCCAAGACCTCCATGAGGATTCGGAGGTTGCCTCTGACTCTTCCGAGGATTTGGTAATGTCATTCATGAACCACCCACGCAAAGCAGTGGAGAATGATAAGATGTTGCTTTTCTTTTGGACTCCTGTCTTGGTCTTGATCATTGGATTTTTCTTCTACGTGAACGTCACTGGATACAAGATTGAGAGGGTCGAAAACTTGAAAGAAGTGTTCCGCAACACTATAGGTAGTGTTGTTGTGGGCCATGAGCGGTTGACATGGGTTTTTTCGAAGGATCTGATAAGCCGAGCAATTGAATTGTAAGCATTGCAGACGAATTTTTTTTTATCGGTAATACAATAGTGAGGATAGGCTTCAGTGTAGAGGGACTGTAGAGGGGGGAGTGAATATAGGGTGATAAGACATTATGGGCGGTGCACGCCGCGTTACTTACCTTTTCATTCAACTTGATTTGCTACTTCCAACCATATGTGTCCAGTTTCCGTTCAGGGGAAAACCGTGTTGTTTTTGAAAAACAAAACCACTCCCCAGGACCTATACCAGGATGTGTTTTCATCACGGGGTCACTATCCCATATTTGTACCTCTTCTCAACCATGCACCCATAGATATTAAAGAAACATCAGCTTATTTGGCCAGCGACGAGTTTTTGACTGGCGTTGATCGGTTCATCATAACTTCGCAAAGAGCGGTAGAAGTTTTCCATGAGTGTCTTGCAGTAATCAGCGCAAGTGAGCCGGAGAAAGCAGCCCAAATCACTTCCAAAATCGGATATACGGTTGGACCCGCCACGGAGGAAATTCTTCGAGCAAATGGGTTTTCCGATGTTCGAGGAGGTGCTAAAGCCGGAAACGGATCCAAACTCGCGGATATTATACTTCTGGAAGTAGAAGAGCCCTCGAAGAAAATGGTTTTCTTTACTGGAGTAATCCGCAAAGACATTATTCCTGTAAAGCTCAAAAATGCGGGAATCTGCTTGGAGGAGGTTGTGATCTACAAGACTGAGCCTAAAGAAGGTATTCTCGACCACTTTTTGTCGTCATGTGGAGAAAAACTTGATTGGGTGGTGTTTTTCAGTCCCCAAGGCACGGAAGACATTGTGGAGCACATTAAGCAAGGCAAGGTTGACTTGAAAGGCGCTCGCATTGCCAGCATAGGACCAACTACTCACGAATACTTGTGCAACGCTGGAATTACATCGCACGCCACCGCTCTCAAGCCCACGGCCGTATCGCTTTTCGAAGAGTTGATGAGAGACTGATTTCTCCGCAAAAGGCATTGTACATAGACGGCAATACATCTACAAGGTAATAGTAAAACGGTTTCAGGACAATAAATAAGAGGCTGTCAAAGTACAACAAAACAAGCTCACTTTCTGGTTTCCTTGACAACATCGATGATCTGCTGCACCACGCTGGGGTCAGACAACGTCAGGGTGTCGCCCAATTGGTCCTCCTCGCCCGCCAACACCTTGCGCAAGATTCTTCTCATGATCTTACCCGATCTGGTCTTGGGCAAGTCGTCCACAAGCAAGATCTGTTTGGGGGCCGCGAACGGACCAATCTCCTTTCTGACAGTCAAGATCAAATCCTTCTTGATCGCATCAATCGCCTCCTTGTCATCAGACTTGTACTGCGACTTCAACGACACGTACGCGGCCACCGCCTGGCCTGTCAACTCGTCCGCGTAGCCAACTACTGCACTCTCACCCACCATCTTATGCTCGATCAACGCAGCCTCAATCTCGGCGG
This sequence comes from Clavispora fructus, assembly GCA_003707795.2. Lineage (NCBI taxonomy): Eukaryota > Fungi > Ascomycota > Pichiomycetes > Serinales > Metschnikowiaceae > Clavispora > Clavispora fructus. The sequence continues at coordinate 46,680 of PPLK02000062.1, read as the reverse complement.
TGGACAATCTGTGGCCCGACACGTTGACGACATCATCCACACGGCCCAAGATCCAGTAGAAACCGTCTTTGTCGCGCGCAGCGCCATCACCTGTGAAGTAGTAGCCCTTGTAGTTACCGAGGTAGGTATCAATGAAACGTGAGTAGTCATTGAAAATACCTCTGGCAATTGAGGGCCACGCGTTCTTGATGGCCAATACACCTTCGACGCCGTCTTCAGTCAAGATTTCGCCAGTCACTGGGTCCAACACGTGTGCTTCTATACCAAAGAAGGGGAACGAGGCAGATCCAGGCTTGGTAGGAGTCAAGCCTGCCAACGGGGTCAACAAGTGGGAACCCGACTCTGTCTGCCAGTAAGTATCCACAATGTGGGCCTTGCCGCGACCAATGTTGTCGTTGTACCAGTGCCACACTTCTGCCGCGATGGGCTCACCCACGGATCCCAACACCCGCAAAGAGTCCAACTTGTACTTCTCGATGTAAGAGGTACCTGCCCTCTTCAATAAACGCAACGCGGTGGGAGCCACGTAGAATTGGTTGACCTTGTACTCGTCTACAATCTGCCAGTAGCGCGAGTAATCAGGGTACGCTGGGGTGCCTTCAAACACCACAGTGGTGGCACCGTTAAGCAATGGTCCGTACACCACGTAGGTGTGGCCGGTGATCCAGCCAATGTCACCCGCGGTGAACACAATGTCGTCGCGGTGCACATCAAACGTGTACTTGGTGGTGAGCAACGCACCAAGCAAGTAGCCTGCCACGTTGTGTTGCACGCCCTTGGGCTTACCGGTGGAGCCCGAGGTGTACAACAAGAACAAGGGGTCCTCCGCATCCACCGCCACTGGGGAGCAGTAGTTGCCGTACTTGGCCAACTCCTCGTGCCACCACAAGTCACGGCCGGGGTTGAACGGCACGTGCGAGTTGCCAGTGCGCTTGAACACAAACACATTGCGCACCTGGGGCAAGTCCTTGAGTGCCTCGTCCACGATCTTCTTGGTCTCGATGGTCTTGCCGCCACGCTTGCTCTCATCCGCGGTGATCACCACGCGCGAGTCGCCGTCGACGATACGGTCACGCAACGATGTCAGCGAGAACCCGGCAAACACCACCGAGTGCACCGCACCAATGCGCACGATCGCCAACAACGTCACGAGCGCCTCCGGGATCATGGGCAAGTACACCGCCACGGTGTCGCCCTTCTTGACACCGGCCTTGACCAAAGCCTGCGCCAACTTGCACACGTCCTTCAACAACTCGCCGTAGCTGATGATGCGGCCGGAGTTGGGCTCGTCGCCCTCGTAGATGATGGCGGGCTTGTTGGGGTTCTCCACCGCCCACCGGTCCACTGCATTGTAGCACGCGTTCAACTGGCCGCCAAGAAACCACGCGGGCAAGTCGCCGTCGACAAAGTCGGTTTTGGGGTCCGCGGGGTACCGTGCGGTGTCAAACGGGCGGCTCCACGACAAGTGCTTACGGGCCATGTCGCCAAAAAACGTGGCGGGGTCCTCCACCGACTGCTTGTGCATCGTGCGGTACTCGTCCAACGACGCCAAGTGCGGGGTGTGGGCGGTTCTCTCAAAGAAACCTTGAGGGGGGTTTTTCGCACCCTCATGGTCCATTACCAAGTGTTCGGGCATGATTTTCGTGGCGCCAGACAACGGGCGCGGCGCGCGTTTATATAGGTGTTCGGAGTTTGTGCGACCCCACAAAAACCTGTCCGGTCCCCACAGTTTGCGGATGCAGGCGATGCAAGAGGGGTTTCCTGTGGGGCGAGAAATTTGGGTTCAGGGCGAAAACCCCGGATCCAGGAGGTGGGGCGAAACGGTAAGGCTTTTTTGTGGCTGGGGATATCATGGGGTGAGAACGCGTTGATATACGGTGGAGCCATTGTTATGCGGTGTTTGGGTGCGTTTGCGCATCCACGATTGGATGCACGGAGTGAAGTTTGAATTTCTCCACCTACTAGTGTAATTACGTCGACATTGGTAGACAAACACTCACCACATTCGTATATTCAAACTATTCACGTATTTCCATATTTCCATCCATATTCACCCATTCACCCATTCATACACATTGATCCGCATTCATACCTATTTATACCTATTCAATCATTCATTCCCTTACATCGCCTCGATTCATCTCCCAGAGACAGGTCGCGGCCCCGTTCTAGCGGCCACATTGGGGGTGCATACACTCATGCAGACCGATACGAGCATCCCCACTTCCGCCAAGAGGAAAATCCCGGTGCAACGGCGGATTTTATCGGGCTACCGGGTAGGGATGGACATGGAATATTTTGGCTTTTGAGTATTATGGTTTGGTGGGGGTGTGTGTGGGTGAAGGTTTGTGTGGGTGAGGGTGTGTGTGGGTGAGGGTTTGTGTGGGTGAGAGTGATGTGTTTGATGTTTGATGTGTTTGATGTTTGATGTGGGTGGTGCCTACGGCAACGAATTGCGCCTTGAATTTGTCGGTATTGCGGTATCGTTCTTGAGTGTTCGCACCGCATCAATTAGCCAGTTATGGGACTACCACTGTAAGCCATGACAGGGACCCGGTGTGGACGTAGAGTGTTCGTTAGACAATCCAATCGGGGCGATGTGATGTGTTGCCACTTTTTATGTAAGTCACCCAACCATCGGTAAAAGTGTCCCACTATTCCCTCTATTGTTCCATCAGATACCCAACTCAATCAAATCCCAGATATACTAAACATACTAATGGCCCACTGATGACCCACTAATGACCCACTCCAATGCTCCAATGCTCCAATGCTCCAGTGTTCCAGTGTTCCAGTGTTCTAGTGTTCCAATGTTCCAGTGTTCCAGTGTTCCAATGTTCCAATGTTCCAGTGTTCCAGTGTCACCTAATCTTACCGACCCTATTCACTTTCCCACTGCAACTCGGTACCGCGATCCGTAGCAACAAACCTACAATCGCAATTTCAGACTCGCCTCTTATTTCCCCTCCACCTCAATTCCGCGCTCCCCACTTGTGCGCCCCACCACTCTCTTCCCAGTCGCACTCCGTATCCAGCTCGCCGCACTTGGTGCACTTCGCGCGTTGTGCACACTTGACAACTACCAACGCCTTCAGTGGCCAACACCATCAACATATTCACACACCGGAACCCGGACCCGCCACTTCCCCCCTCTCTCCTCCACTTCCTGTCTGTTTCCAAATTCCATGAGTGGGATCGCCCTCAAACTCACGGCGTTGCTTGTCCGCACCGTGGCCAAACCCATTTCTGTGGCGTTGAAGGCCCAGGCCAAAGAGCACGAAGCTTTCCGCAGTGCCTGTGTCCGTGTGGCGCAGGCGGTGCATTCGACCGACGTGAAATTGCGAATGCGGCTCTTGGGCGAAAACAAAATCAAGGTGCGGCCGTTGAACGACAAGAAAGCCGTGGAGAACGGCGCGAACTTCCTTCTGGAGTTCTTCATCTTTCTGGTGGCCGGCTCGTTGATCTTGTACGAGTCGTACCGGTCGCGGCTCAAGACTCAGAACGAGAAGCTTCTGGTGAAAAACGACATTTCTGATCTCCAGGACGACATCATCCAGGTGAAGGACCTTGTGGAGAAGCTCTGTGCCGACTTGGAGGTGCTCCAGCAGGACACGGAGTGGGTGAAGAAACCAGCGCTGTCTCCTGAATCAAATTAGCCTCCATGTACATAGAATGGCATGCACTTGCCGCTGCATCTGGGGAATCTCAGGCGCAGCTTATATTCCACCATATACACTTATAACCGCTTGTAGTCCGTGAACTCCGAAAAGTTTATCTAACCTTACTGTCTACTGTCTACTGTAGTGTCTACTGTCTTCTGTTCTCTGTTCTTTCTTTCTAATCGTCTCACTTATCGGTAACTACACCATATTCTTAAAACACGGATTATTATACAAAACATATAGTACATGGACTGAGAAGGGGCCAGCGTCCTGCCTACTTTTGACCCTTCTTCTTCTCGACCTTCAACAACAACGCCTTGTTGATGTGTGGCAAAACACCACCGTACGCGATCGTGGCCTTGATCAAGTTGTCCAACTCTTCGTCACCTCTGATGGCCAACTGCAAATGTCTTGGGGTGATTCTCTTGACCTTCAAGTCCTTGGCTGCATTACCCGCCAATTCCAACACCTCGGCTGTCAAGTACTCCAACACCGCGGTCAAGTAGATTGCAGACTTGGATCCAATTCTAATCTTGTTTTGCGCAGTTCTCTTCAAATATCTCTTGATTCTTCCCACGGGAAACTGCAAGCCAGCTCTCGCAGAGTGCGAGCTGGTCAACTTATTGCTTTCAGCGGACTTTCCTTTGCCTCCGTGAACTTTTCCTTTTCCCGACATGGTATTCTAAGATAAAGAGTGGTTTTGGGTTGTTTACTTTTATCTTGTAAACAAGGCGCGCATTATGCGCCAGGGTTACCCGCACCGGATTCGTGGCTTACTCCTCCACCCCATCGGACGCCAGCACCTTTCAAGTTGGAGTTTTGGCTATAAGCACTAGCTTGCGGCGGTTGGCGTTTCGTTCGATATAGTAGCGTTGACAGCTAGTTTCGGATTTTGCGTACCCTTCTTCCCCACAAATATGTCGCTGTTGATTTCAATAGTTGCTGCGTACTTATCTGGGGCAAATCTGGTCACGGGATCATACGCTTGCATTTCGCTTGGGTCGTTCACACTTCTCGTAATTTAGGGTATCCGTAAAATGATAATCGATGCGTTGGCAACTCCATGGTGTTAGTATTAAGAAGACTAAATTCTCAAGAATCTTGGTTTTTGTCAGTTTCGCGCGAATTGCGCGGAAGGAACAAAGTTCGAGCCCATACTTTTCACCTCATTTGCTTGCTGTATTCATTTGCTTGCTGTATTATATGAGATATACCGACCACTCTAATGCTTTCGAACCAAAAACGTCACATTTAAAAACAAACATGGTGACAATAGTTCTTTATTGTAGCCAGCTTCATTGCTGGTTTCATTCCAGATCGTATCAAACCTCATACAGTGTCCATGCATTCATAATTCATTCTAGTATTCTACGAGTTGATGATAAAGTGTGGCCCCAACCGGTCCAAAAGCAACTCCACCTCATTTCGAGGCTTTTGTAGCTCAGTACAAATCGAGTCTGTGTGCTGTGAACCCCGCACCAACTTGCTAAGCTTGACCAACACCTCCGTTTCGCCATCATCGTCCGATTCCCCAGTTTCTTCATCTGAAGGAGACGCTGGCTTGGGAGTTTCAATGTGATCAGAATCCGAAGACTCTGAATCAGTTTCAAACACCAGATCGTTGGCTTCGTCATCGGTATCAGCGTGGTACCTATCCACATTGTAGTTGAAACTCACGGTTCGAGATTTTCGGCTTGTTTTAAGATTCGTCTCGTTGATGGTGGTTTTCAAAAGACCAGTTTCTTTGGGGTCTGTAGCGTTCGATTCGGTTCGTTTTTTGCGCATCTCAAGCGTCTTCTCGTATGATTCAACAAGCGAGTCCAATTCGTCCACCTTTCCATCTCCATTCTCCAAAGATTTTGTCACCGAAGTGAGAATCGGATACAGATAAACCCGGTAGATGATACCACGAACAACTCCAAAGTTGATAAACCGCCGCACATCAATGTTTTTCAACGACTTCTGATGCTGGATGTACCATTCCTTAATGGTCTGACCTTGGTTGAGCAGTCGGTAGAGAAAGAATAGCGTTGCTTTGGAAGGTACATGGATGGTCTGCTGAACCCCCAACCGGGCCTCCGCGAGAGACCGTCCCAAGCTTTTGGTGAGAGGACTGGCAGATTGGGCCATATTCCGCTGCATGAAATAAGAGCTCACAGCCGGGTCCAGCGACTGCGAATTGGGTGGAAGATGCGTCCGGGCCAAATTACCCGGGGTTACCGGCATTGGTGGAGTCGCGGGAGACCCAGGCGTCATGGGGTTGGACGGGCTGTCTGTCCAACTGCGACCAGAAATGATGTATGCCTGGCATTCTTCGGCCATGCCGTTTGTCTTTAAAAAATTGCCAATGAGGTCGGTCGGGGCGTAGATGTTGTTGAATTGGAATATGTCGAGCATGGAGATGCACTGGTAATGCATCAAGTGCTGGATGCACTGTTTGGTGAGAAGGTAATTTGCATCGGCCAATTCACTGATGCGGCGCACCGAGTTGAGGCCGTTGATGTAAGGTAGGATTTTCACCATTGTGGGGTCCCAGTTGACGTCGATTAGCTGGGCCAACTTCACGTGTGGAATCGGCACCTGGTACGCCTTGATATTGACCGGAGGAGGAAGAATCGGGAATAGCTTGATATCCACACTGTTTGCCGAGTCAATCGGAATACAGCATTCGGAGTAGTTATTGAGATCCTGAAAGATCTGGTTGATCAACGAACCAATCGACAGCAACGAGAAGTTGCGGATATTTTCGTGGCCCGGGGCGTAGCGCACTCCGCTCACCTCAAAAGGCGTCAAAGCGGCGCCTGAAGACTGCAATTGGTCCTTTCCAAGACGACTGAGAATGAAAGATTGCTCTTCCAATGTACGGAACATCTTGCCCATGCGGCGGATTGCAGACTCATAGGGCGTGGTGTCCGAGTCGTAGGGAAACACAAAGCCAAAGTTGAAGTTGAACGAATTCCGGGCGTACCGGCTGTTTTCGATATTCACCGGGAATCCCAACACTTTGAACCGGTTGACTTTGAACGAAACAAACTTGTTGCATAGCTGGGGTTTGGGAATGATGTAGTTTTTCACCGTATCAAAGTTGAAAAGGACATTGTCGGGGTCCACTTCGGCATTGTTGGAGAAACTGGCAATGGAGCCTTCCGGCACCTGGTGAACAATTTTTGTTCCTTCAGTTGGGTGGAAAACGGCGTAGAATATGCCTACAATGGGCACGAACCCCTTGGTGGAGTCCATCGATGTGGTTGGAACTAAAAAAGAACACTCGTCACACTGCAATCTCAATGTGATTACAGAGTGCGAAAAAAAGCTCCGCGACGGGGAATTGAACCCCGGTCTACCGCGCGACAAGCGGTAATTCTAGCCACTAAACTATCACGGATGATTTATATGTGGCATTTGCGGAAGGGTCATAATAACGGGGAGGTGTAGATGCGGAGACCAGAGGATAAATGGAACGGAGAAGTTTGCCTTCCCAACGTGAGTTACGTTTCCCCATAATTCGCCCCAAATGAAACTTAGGGCTAAACCCAAACCCTTCCCTGAACCTTGCCCTATCCAGTTCCATATCCTGTAGCTAAACTTAGTAAGCGGCGTCGCACCCCACCTCCATCTCCGCTGACCATACCTCAGTGTCTTCAGCGGCGAAAATGTCCCATAAGGAGAAAAAGAAGCTTTCGTGCCATAACTGCCGCAAAATCAAGCGCAAGTGCGACGGCACCAATCCTTGTTCCAACTGTGTCAAGCGGAATGCAGTGTGCGAATATGCCAATACTGACCTCCGGTCGCAACGGTTTTCCGTGGGATATATCAAGTCGTTGGAAACAAACAACGAGGTGTTCCAAAACACGTTGGCCCTTTTGGTGAGCCTCCGGAACGACCCGGAAAAGTTGCAAGCCAAGCTTGAGTCGTTGGCATCCAGTGTTCCCGATGTTTCGGGCCAGGCCATGGGCATCTACGGATATTCCCAGGAATTCGGCGAAAACCTCGACCCCACCAACGAGATGCTCGACACCACTCCTATTATCGACGAGGAGTCCAACTTCTTTGGGCCTGGAAGCATATTCCACTTCAAAAGCTTCCGTAAACCCGACAGCAAGCCGTTTTTCCAGACCGAGACCAGCAGCACCGTACCCCCAGTGGTGACGTTGGAACAGAACTACGACTACATCTGCGGGTTGGTGGAGCATTTTTTTGCCCACCAGTCACCGTCGCTTTTTCTGAGTATTTTGGACAAGCACCAGATATTGAAGGACTTGAAGGAACGCAACCTCTCCGGCCAGTTCCTCTCCAGTGAGTTGGTGTATAGTATCTGTGCCAACTGCTCCAAGCTTACCTACGCGGAAGCTGATGCCTACTATGATTTCACTGCGCGGATAATGTTCACCGCCAACCTAGAGCCCACGCTCGCAAAGTCACAGGCATACTTCCTCCTTTCCCAGCACCAACTCTCCAAGGGCCAAATGCTGAACGGCTGGCTTCTATCGGGCCTTGCGTTGCGTGCAGGGTACGACGTGGGCTTCGATTATCCCTCTCCTGTCAGCAATGCCCCCAACAGATTGTATGCGGCGGGTGTGATTAATGACTTCTGGCTTGGGCTTATGATTGGAAGAAGAACCACCATGCGGATATACGACATCCCTGTCCTTCGACTCCCGGAGGAATCCGAAACAAACTATTTGGTGTTCAAGAATAGCGTGGAGCTCGTGGAGATGTCGCGCGAGATGATTCTGTCCACCTACAAACCGATTGCGTTCGACAAGGACCCTCGCGTCAACTACTTGATGAAGTTCAACCGGGTGAAAACATACAACATGAAGCTAATGCAGTGGCAGTCGCGCTTGGACCCAAAGTGCCACTGGCTGCACGCATCGTTGAAGGCATCCAAGACCATTGTCACCGACAACCACATGTTGAAGTACTTGTACTACCACATTTTGCTTTTTATCAACAAGCCGTTTGTGCGCATTCTCCGAAAGCACTCCACCGTTCACGTGATGGAAGAAATGGCAGAGGACATTTATGTCATCATTTCGGCCCGGTTGAAGCAGATGGAAACCCTGGACAGCGGCGTGAACAAACTGTCCAATGGCGAGCTTCAAATCATGAAACCGTACGAGGATTCCGATCCCTACAACTGGCTTAACATCGACGTGTGTATGGTGACACTCTTGTGTAACGTTTTGATGTACTTGATGACCAGTCTGCCCGAGCATTACTTGTACTTGGAGGAGTACTTTTCGGTGTTCTGCCGATTCTTGAACTTGACGAGTCCAAGAAAGTACAAGTACGATGATAACCCAGTGGTTTTGCTCTACAAACAATTTGTGGCATTCAAGGCAGGTTTGCGTGCGCCCGAAAGCGACTCTTCCTCCCTGCAAGCGTCCAATTCTCCGCAGACCCTGGTCGGTTCCACTACCCAGAATACCCAACGACCACAGGAGAGAATTACGAAGAAGATAAACCCAGTTGATCCCAGTGGGTACAACTACGGCTCGGCGCAGCCCGCTACCAATGAATTTCCGCTCAGCTTGAATCAAGAGGAAAATGCCTACCAATTGAATGGCGAATTCAACCTCGCATGCCCCGAGAGAATGATCCCGTTGATGAAGCAAATGGATATCTCGGACACAAAGGAGTACCAGAAGCAACAGCAGCCCTTACACATTCAACAAGTGCCACAGGACCAGATGTCGCAGCAGGTGGATGAATCCCACTTTGCTGATGCCATGGAGAAAGGCGTTGGCTTTGACAATTACGAGTGGGGTATGGACCCGGCCGGGACCGACGAATGGCCATCTACACAGGACTCGTTGAACAAGATGATCAACTCGATGTTCACCAACACCGGCCAGGAGTTCACCGTGGACAAAGACTGGGACTTGATGTTCACTGATGAGTACCTTGGGATGACGTAATCCAGACACAGGACGTCTGGGTGGGACGGAGTTTTGCATGCACAAGAGGAAATGTCACGCAAAACGTAAATAGCGAATGGTAGCAACGGTGAAGCATATAGTAGATCGGACCCGGTGAGCTTACTGGGGCAAACAATTGAGTTGCTTTCCAATGGCATTCTCGTGAGGGCATTACCCTTCCTCAGCACAAGGGCCTGCACAGTAGCAGCGATCGGTTGTGCCCCAGATTATCAACTGGTTGTCCGCCCAATTCGGTCAACAACACCAAATGGCTCCGCCAGAAACCGGGTGAGGTCAAACGAAAGGCAGAAAAGATCCTGGCTGCAAACATTTCTCCCCAAACCGCCACTCCAGCGGTCCGTGAGGTCCGCCAACGACGGAAACCCGCGTCTGCCTGCAGTCTCTCCGCGCAGGAGAATTTTCTCGAAATTTTTCCGCCACCACTATATAACCCGTGCATTTCTCAGGTCGCGGGCTAATCTCCTTAGATATTCCCCACAATGTTGAGAGCCCGCACTTCCGTTGCCAAGTCCATCGTGCGTAACTACTCCCACAAGGAGCTCAAGTTCGGCGTCGAAGGTAGAGCCGCCCTTTTGAAGGGTGTTAACACCTTGGCTGATGCCGTTTCCGTGACTTTGGGTCCAAAGGGCAGAAACGTTCTTATTGAGCAACAATTCGGTTCCCCTAAGATCACCAAGGACGGTGTCACCGTGGCCAAGTCCATCACCTTGAAGGACAAGTTCGAGGACATGGGTGCCAAGTTGTTGCAAGAGGTTGCGTCCAAGACCAACGAATCTGCTGGTGACGGTACCACCTCTGCCACTGTGTTGGGTAGATCCATTTTCACCGAGTCCGTGAAGAACGTGGCCGCCGGCTGCAACCCAATGGACTTGAGAAGAGGTACCCAGGCCGCCGTGGAGGCGGTTGTGGAGTTCTTGCAGCAAAACAAGAAGGAGATCACCACTTCGGAGGAAATCGCCCAGGTGGCTACCATCTCCGCCAACGGCGACTTCCACATTGGTCAATTGTTGGCCTCGGCCATGGAGAAGGTCGGCAAAGAGGGCGTTATCACCGTAAAGGAGGGTAAGACCTTGGAGGACGAGTTGGAGGTGACCGAGGGTATGAAGTTTGACCGTGGTTACATCTCGCCATACTTCATCACCAACACCAAGAATGGTAAGGTTGAGTTCGAGAACCCATTGATCATGTTGTCCGAGAAGAAGATCTCTTCTATCCAAGACATCTTGCCATCGTTGGAGTTGTCCAACCAGACCAGAAGACCATTGTTGATTATTGCTGAGGACATTGATGGCGAGGCTCTTGCTGCTTGTATCTTGAACAAGTTGAGAGGCCAAGTGCAAGTGTGTGCCGTCAAGGCCCCAGGTTTTGGTGACAACAGAAAGAACACCGTGGGTGACATTGCCATCCTTTCTGGTGGTACCGTGTTCACCGAGGAGTTGGACATCAAGCCAGAGAACGCTACCATCGACCTCTTGGGTTCTGCTGGTTCTGTGACCATCACCAAGGAGGACACTGTCATCTTGAACGGTGAAGGAACCAAGGACAACATCCAAGGCAGATGTGAGCAAATCAGATCCGCAATGGAGGACGCTGCCACTTCCGAGTACGAGAAGGAGAAGTTGCAGGAGAGATTGGCCAAGTTGTCTGGCGGTGTTGCTGTCGTCAAGGTCGGTGGCTCCTCCGAGGTCGAGGTTGGTGAGAAGAAGGACAGATACGACGATGCCCTTAACGCCACCAGAGCCGCTGTGCAAGAAGGTATCTTGCCCGGTGGAGGTACTGCCATGATCAAGGCTACCAGAATCTTGGACGAAGTCAAGGCTAAGGCCGAGAACTTTGACCAGAAGTTGGGTGTTGAGATCATCAAGTCCGCCATCACCAAGCCAGCCAAGAGAATCATTGAGAACGCCGGTGAAGAAGGTTCCGTTATCGTGGGTAAGATCTACGACGAGCCAGACTTCAACAAGGGTTACGACTCGTCCAAGGGCCAATTCACCGACATGATTGCTGCCGGTATTATTGACCCATTCAAGGTTGTGAAGAACGGTTTGGTTGACGCTGCGGGTGTTGCCTCTTTGTTGGCCACCACCGAGTGTGCCATCGTCGATGTCCCAGAGCCAAAGGCGCCTGCTCCAGCTGGCGGCATGGGAGGTATGCCAGGCATGGGCGGCTTCTAAGCGCAACAGACATTTTGTAAATAGTAACATGAACGTAAGTTAAGAGAAGAGTGTAGAGACGGTTTATAGAGGGTATAGAAGCGTGGAAGTACAGAGACGGAGGAGAGTAGCGGGGACAATCGTGGAGGAGAAAAGTGCGAATAGTGGATGAGAAGAGTGAGAATAGTGAGAATAATAGTGGTGGAGTGAGAAACAGATGAAGTCACCAGATATTGAATATGTGAACGTCGGTCATCTTCTCTATGTGTTACCACGATCTGAACAATAAGAATTCAATCACAACCACATTCCACCAAATGCTATCAATTCCACGCCTTTTTCACTCCAACATCTTGTGGTTCCACGTTCGTTTCTCCAGACCGTGGGTGCGAATCCTTGGGTGGTGAGCGCGCTTGATCTTATCTGCTAAAAAAATCTACTCCATCTCATCGTCGACTATGCACCATGTTTGAAGAGCCGTACAGACACTATACGCGGCACCGTGTCAACACAAAGCGCAACAAGCTTCGATATCTCCTTGAAAACCATCTTCACACGCGACTTCTCCGCCAGTTGGAAACTGATCTTTCTGTGTCTCTCCTGCCAAAGACAAAGGCACATCTTGTCCAGCGAATAAAGGATGAGTACGCCAAACGCCCGCTTCCGGAAGAAACCTACGAAAAGTGGTATCCCCAGGCACCGGAATCCCTTGACTCGGCCTCCAAAAACCCGCTGAAGAGCGCAGAAGACTTTGATCTGCTCCTCCGCCAATCTCTTGTCCGAGAACTACGATCCATACAAACACAAGAGGCCACCCCCCAACAACCCCCAGCATCGCCTGAGCACCCGTCTCAGCCCGCAGTATCTGCACCACAATCGACAAACCAGCCGCTGGAGGATGAAATGACCAATCTATCGCCGGTAGATCCGGAGTCAGATTCGTCGTCCGAATCAGATGCGACTCAAGTCTCCGACGCCGAGGAATCCGACTCCAATTTATCCGACAGCGCAAACATTGACGCCATCTACGCCCACCACAAAACGCAACAATGGGAGAACTCGTTCGATCCCGTTCGCAGTTGGCCCAGGGACCAGTTCACCGCGCGTAAATGGGGCCTTGAGCCCGTGGGTGGAAACGACGATGCCACAAAACACTCCATCCGAAAGCAGCACATGCGTTCGCTCAATGCATTGCTCCACATCAACATGTTGCGCCAGAACTGGAACTTGGCCTACAAGTTGTTCAGCTTGCTTCTCCGGCTCAAACCCGTGGATGTGCGGTTATTGTGGCCTATTGGAGTGGAGATCTTACTCCAGAAACGGCGCCAGCTCGAGGCGCAAGGAAAAGCATCCAAGATCGATAAGCTCAAGGCGCGCAATTTCTTGGAATGGCTCTCGCAGATCTACCCGGTGTTCCGCTTCAACACAATCTCCGAGAACCCCAATATGGGTCCCGTGTTTCGGTCCGGATCGATGACGCACGCGCCCATGTTTGTCATCACCTTGTTATGGCAGCTTTTGGTGGACCAGCAATACTCCAAACTTCGTGATACTCTCGATGAGTTGTTGATGACTCCTCCGTATGAATCCGAAGGGGTGTGCTACTTGATCTACGCCTACTGTAACTTGGCGGAAAGTATTCATTTGGCATCGCGCTATGCCAACTTCGACCGAAATCTGGGAATTGTTTCTGATTCAGAAGATGTTGGCGATCTCGCCGACGATGTCATGTTGATGGGATCCAAGGAGACCATACGGGCCAAAATCTTGGAGAACATCGTTCGTACCCGTCTGATGCTTGAATCTTGTGACCAGTACAAGTTTGAGTATCCGGTTGATGTCATCAACGCGGAGATTGAAACGTTGCGCGAGATTCTCAGTGGCACATCTGACTTTGACCCGCTCATTGTATCCCTTCTGAGGGAGAAAAAAGCTTCCTCTTTGGAATTTGCTTTGGAAAATGGCTTGGTTGTACCAATAGAACCTGGACCGAAGGCGATTCCATTGCAATTTCTTTCACGCTTCATCAAAGGAAAGGCGAAAAAAGTACGCGAATCTTGGGTTTGGGGCTGGTGCACCCTTTCTGAAGATGGAAACGGTGTTTGTGATCTTTGCGGACTGGTCTTGAAACGTAAATCAGGCTCAACCGTCATGTTGACCCGTCACTTGAAAAGCCATGGCATCGATCAGAATAGCGTGAGCAAGAAAAAGCTCTGCTCTTTGAAGAAAGAGATTCCATCTTTGCTTTCCTCCCAACAAATACCGTCGCTGCATAATTTCCAGGTTGGGGAAAGAACACCACGGTTTTCAGGATGTAGCAAGGTTGCCCGCCGCCGAGAATCATCCAAACACGAAAACTCTCTCTCCTCTTTATATGGGGATGAGCCTGAAATCATCTCTATTGACCACGACGCAAAGAAATCAAAGAAACAAAAATCTCCCAAAAAGCCAAATGAGAAATATGGCGATATACTTCGGGACGAAGAGGCGGCTGATGGAATGGAAGATGATATGGAAGAGTATCTGGTAGCAGATGGAGATGTTTATCAGAACGAGATATCTCTCCGTGAATCGATTGAATTGGAAGATTTTGGCGCTGCTTTTAATGATATTGACGACAAAGACGTTAATGATGAGCCACGTCAACATTACACCGAGAAAACTGACGTTCCAAGTGAAATTTCAAGACCATTAACCGATACAAAGAAGAAAGAAATTGATTTTACAACAGAGGTGGGACAGGATGCCGGTGGAATCTCCACTGAAGTGTTGGGAGTCTCTTCAAAACATACAGACGGAGAAGAGCTCAGTTTAACCCCAGAACCTGTTACCGGAACCCATGCTAGAAATGAAGTCCGAAACTCCGAAAGTAAGTTACCTATCAAGGTTGGTAATACAACCCAAAACGATGAGAATAATTCGCCTACTCAAAAAGAGGGTGAACTTGAAGTGGTGCAAGAGACACCTACCCAAAAAGAGGGTGAACATGAAGTGGTGCAAGAGCCACCTACCCAAAACAGAAAAGGACCTGAAATCGAAAACGCAGAATATAAGTCCCCTACCGGGGAGCAGAGTGCTGAAACCCAAAAGACAGGACGGAGGTCATCTATTCAAATTGAACGTGATCACGAAACACAAATTTCGCCGTACAAACACCAATTTAGCATGCTCCAAGAGAGCCTGGACAGTGAAACTGACCACATTGAATCTCAATTTGTCGAACCCCACAAGCATGTCAGATTGCTGCTTCAACCTAAAACATTTAGTCCGGATACTACAATGGAGTCTCGGTTTGAAGATTCGGAAGTCAGCAGACATTTTCATGAATTCGCAACACAAACACAAGAGTCGCAGAAAAGAGCTAACTTTACTTGGAGCGATCACAGTGATGTCTCTGCCGATGAATCCACACAGCAAAAACAGCTGGATATGTTGGAGGATCTTTATTTGAAGTCCTTGGACTTTAATGATACGAGTCGCGACTCGTTCAGCGTTATTTCGCACAGAGATGCGATCAAGACGAAGAGGGCCATAGAAGATGGCCCTTCTTCAGAGGAAGATGACTTTGTTGACGCCCAGGACAATTTGGAGAATTTCCCCAACCCATTGGAGGAAGAAAACCCTGTTCTCACCCAAGAAAGTGATGACAACAGCTCAGACCAGTTTGACTCGGCCATGGCCAGTTTCACGGTTCCGCCGAGGAAAAAGGCACGCAAAGAAGAAATGGAATTTGACTTTGACTTTGAGTGATCTTTTAGAGGCATGTATAATATAGAACAATGCATTATTTACACAGAAGCTTTAACTCTACTCATCCGGCTCTAAATCCATCCATATAATCATCCTAAGCTATACTTCTAAACCCTGCCCAATGTGTAAAAGGTGACATCCCTTTTGTTCTCTCTGACAGTAAGAGTTCCCGAATGGGTAGAAGAGAGGCGAACGTTGTACTGGTTTGGGCCCGTGCTTGAAAGAGGAAGCACCTCCCACCCATCTGGAACCGTTTCGTCAAGTACAGCTTCAACTCCAGACTCACTGGTAGAAGGTTGAGTTGTGACATCTTGGGCTGTGATTGTTGGCCTCGCTGGGGCATTGATTCCGCGACGCACTCTTTCGGTCGAATTTATGAGCTCCTGGAATACACGTCTAGTTTCAGGCGCTTCCATAAGTCCCACTGGAGGTTGATATACTGGGGGTTCCACAGGAACCTCCGGCGCAGCAGCAGCTTCTGTTTGAGGTACAGTTTCCAGTGGTACAGGGAACACCGCTTTCCGGCAGAGTGGGCAGTTGCTAGAGCGTTCAAGCCAATCTTTCAAGCAGCCCATATGGAGAATGTGACCACAGGAAAGCTTCTTTGGGTATTTGCGGGACGACAACGGCTTGTGACGGCGGGCCTCATATTCATGTGGAATATGCATGTTGTCTCTGCAGATGATACACATGTGGTCAGCACCATCCAAATCTTCCACCGAAGCATCCACAAGTTGTTTCTCCAAGCATTTCACATTCGAGAGAAACGAGAAAAAGGTCTTGGTTTTATTGACCACCAGGAGAATAGCCATGATACCGCCTTGGAGCATCGGTAATGGTGGGGTGGCATTTGAGTGGAAATAGAGCATGTAGCTGAAAACCAAATAGAACATACTCTTAATCACCGATGACATGATGTCTAAAGTCTGAGAGTAGAGCGGTTTGTTTTCCCAAATACGTTCAGTATCTTCATCCTCATCGTCAGACAAGTCAAGGGCGTCGTCACCTTCTTCCTCCTCATCGTCAGACAAGTCAAGGGCGTCGTCACCTTCTTCCTCCTCAATATCCTCGCGCGAAGATTCCTCAGTTTCTTCGGGTAAGTCCGCGAGCTGAGGAGTCTCCATTGGTTCTCCAACTGCTGTCAGTGGAGAGTCTCCCTCCCGTTCAATTTCAGTCGGGTTAGAAACAGCCAGTGCAATAGGGGACGAGTTTGTGGCTCCAGCAGAGGGAGCACGAGGACACCGGTAAAACATAAGTTCATATACGTTTAACGATAATTTCCACAAATACGCAAGATTATCAATGGCCATTACAGCAAATTGGATACCATAAAGCAAACTGCAAATCGAGCTCATGCCCTGGAAAACATCAAACACCAAGAGTTTGGCCATGAGCACATCCAAGAACACGTACAGTAAAACGTACCAGACGAACTTGCTAGAAATGAACCTGCGGAAGATGAGGGTGGGGGTGTTGATTCGGTAGAGATTGTTCACCGTAGTTAATTGGAGATAATCAAGTCGGTCCAACGTGATCATATGGTACACTTTGATGAGAACCGTGGTTGCACCCCAGAACATGCCAAGTAGGACGTTGTCGTCGTTGAATAAAATGAAGAGGAGATTGAAAGCAAAAAATGGGAGCTGCTCTCCCATATGATCAATCTCAATATCACGGAGACTGCCGAAAAGAAATCGGGTGCTGAGAATTCCCCACAAAAGAAAAAAGAAGACCACGAAGTTGAGGAGGATAATGAAGTGGAAGCTATGGGTGAGTTCATGGATGAGACCGAAGTAATCAAACGCCTTTGATGCCAGCGAAGTCAACGATAAGAGAAAGAGCGTCGTGCTGCATGTGCCATAGGTGATTAACCACAAACCGTATCTAGTCATGGTGGTATTCCATTACTTGGTGAGAATGTGGAGGTGATTCGGGTCGCATACATTTACAGGTTGTGCATACACTAAGGGTATCGTATATACGGACAGAACAGGCCCTTAGCCGGAGGCGCAATTAAGGACGAAAAAAAGGATGCCACTGTCTAAATATTAGTTGGGAAACAAGTGGGGAATCTTGCTCCGATACAACCCGTTCTCTTTGAGTGGGGAAGGGTTTTTGCGCTTATTTCCGCTAGGGGTGCACGAATTCTGGACAGATAGCGGTGACCGCGCCAACGGCACCGAGGGGATTGCCCTGGTGGGAGAATTTGTCGGAGTAGCTTTGGGTGATTGGGTTCTTGTGTTAAATCTAGAGGGAGATGGCTGGGGAATTCCGCCCGCGGAATTCTCAAGTCCACTTACAATCCCAACAAAACCGTGTAGGTCCCGCGATGCTTGTTCCACCTTTGTCGCGCTAGTTGTGCCCATTTGAACCACTGCGTCTTTCACGGTTCCAATAACATCTCTTGTTCTGTTGAGGCCCATTTGCTCGTTCTTGGTGATCGTGCGATTAACATCATGGATTGCGTCTGTAACATTCACCTTAAAGTTGTTATTGATCTCCGCTGAAGTGGTGTTCAAACGTTGATTGAAAGTTCGATGGAACCGGTTTACCTCTTGTCGAACGAGAGTAGTCTCAGCATCCACTTTGTTCAACACGCCACTGATTTTAGTTGCGGCGCGCTGTTTTTCGTCCGCAATGAGTTTTTTCCCGGACCGAAGTGCTTCAATCGACGCAGATTCAACGGGTCGTTCAAGCAATTGTCTTTCGCTTTCGAATAACTTATCGACAGTAGCTGAGATTTGCTTCATCATCTGCGCCTTGAATAGGTTACTGCATTCGTGGAGATTGCGTTTCGCAGACTCAAGAGCCTTTAGGCTCAACTCCGAATCTGGTCTTAAACGCTTTTCAAGGAGGTCAAAGGTATCATTGTTGATAGTGGAAAGTTCCAGAAGAGACGTGCCAACTTCCTCCAACTTGTTGACTTGTTCAACAACAGGCGAGATATCAGTGTTCCGTCTTAAGATTGTCTCCACGGCCGAAGACTGGGACTCTAGTAGTACCCCGATATTCTTAATCTTATCGGAAAGCCGAAGCAGCAAATTCGAGAATTGAGATTTGACTTCCGATTCGAGTGAGTGAAAGCCAGCATCAATGGCAGCGTTGTCGCTGTTGAGTAGTGCAACAACTTCATTTAGAGCGGTGCTCAATCCATGTACATTCCCACGGATCAAGCGGGAGACTTTTTCGTTCTGAATATTGTAGTTGCGTTGCAACGCCGAGAACTCGGCTGAGAGTGATGTAAAATTATTTTCGGTAGTTTCCAAACTCGCCTTCATACCCTGAGAATTCTTTTCTAACTGAAGAAGTTTTTGCTGAAGCTCGGAAATTTCCGCATCTTTCCGGTCCAATTTCAGCCTGAGGCCGGAGATCTCGGTGTTCTTTTCCTTCAAGTTCACCTGGAAATTGTCCGCATTTCGGTTAAGGTCCTCGTAGTTTTGGTAGCTCATTTTTATACCGTTTTCCTTGTCCCGGTTGGCCAAGAGATCGCGGGTGATTCGGGATATCTGTCCTGACAAGTCTTGCACGAGCACCTTTTTTAATACCATGTCATTATCAAAAGTTGACTGGGGCAAGTTGCGAATATTTTTTGCCTTGGAAGCATAATTAAGAGTACTAATGGTTTCCTGGGCATTGATCTTGGCCGGTGATATGGTTGCGATCAACGCAGTTTTTGTTTTTCCCCCGATGGAACCCTGGAGCAACCGCGTGAGTTTCGATTCACGGTAAGGAATATGGCGTTGCTCTTTTCCCTCAGATAGGGAGTTGATGACTTTGCCCAAAGTTAGCAAACTCTGGTTGATGGATCCAGCCTCACGCGCACGTTCGTTGACCGCGCCGGACTTGTTGATGTCTTCGGAGCCGGCCAAATCCACGAGGTTCATCTTGGAAACACGGTACTCCGAAGCACCCGAGGCGTCTTTTACCTCGCGATAAAGATTGATGGTGAATATGGTGTGTGAACGCGACGAGAGGTCATTCAACTTGGTGGTACTGGTTTTGCGTTTGGTGAGACACTTTTTGAGAATGTTGAAGCCCATTTCACTGTTATCGATATGGACCTGGGACAAGTTGTGGATGACGGTGGAGCTGGTTTGGCCCGGTCCCGTTTCGTTAACAAGCCGAAGCTTCGACTTGAGCGGCATCAACTCCAACTCGTCATTCACAAGGTCGTGGAGCTCTTCCTTGTACAACTCCACACAGGATAGCTTGACCATATAGTCGCCATCCAAAGCCGAAAAGAGCCGCGAAAGCACACGGGGTATGATGCCAGCGTGCTCGCCTTCCAAGTCGCCGCACATTGTGTATGTTTTCCCGGACCCAGTTTGGCCATATGCGAGGATGGTAACGTTCAACCCGCTGATGAAGTCGCCAAACAATGGCAAGACCACATTGTCAAAGAGAAGACGCTGGTCTGCGTTGGGCCCATACACTTGGTCCACCTTGAACACTTTGCCGCCGGGGAGGCTGGATCTGGCGCTAATAGAGGAATATGATTGTTGTGGGGTTGACACGGCCACGAATGGCTCATCGGCAGAAAAAACATCGTTGGGGAGGTCTACCACTGGAGGCGAGTTTGCCGCGGTTTCTTTTTTGTTGCGTGCTCTGCATCGGACTGCCACCTGGATGTTTTCTGACATGAAGAGATGTTGTTTATGTTTGGAGTGCAGACGACGCGATTATGATCTTGCGATGTTGGTGCACACAGTACCAGAGAAGAGGACACTGGGAAAGAATGGACAGAAGAATGTAAAGTGAGAGATTTAAGCAAGGTAGAATTTGCAAAACCACAACATTACATCACTTCCAAACATCACATCCGAACATCACAGCGTCACATCACGATCACAATACCACAACACGACGCCACTTCAACTGGTCTTTCACCGATGGTGTCTGCAGTACCTACCTTGGGAGGTGGTATATTGGATACTACTTTTCGGCAGTTATAGATGGTTGGTACGGTGTAATTGTTGTAGCTGTGTGCGCGTTGCTATTATTCTGGCCATGTTCTGCCGCGATCATTGGGTCATGATTTACTGTTCTACTAGTGATTCCGTACTTTCTATCATTCCGTACTTTCTATCATTCCAGACCTATTTGCTTGTCCTATTAAGTTCCGTGACACAGCCACATGGGGCATGCCAGAAACGAATCAATCAAAAAAATCGTCATCATCGTCGTCGTCGTGGCGTCTGTCAAACACAATCTTGCTCTGCTTCTTCTCGTCGCGCGAGAGCGAGTCCAAGAGCTCCACAATGTCGTTCTCACCCAACTTGCGGGTGATGGAACCCATAGAAATCATCTTCACCAAGTACTGTTCCACCTGTTCTGCTCTCTCGGGGCGCACAATCCGCACGCGGGCCAACCGCTCACGGGCCGATGGTTCCAACACCTGCGAAAGCACAGAAAACTTCTGTTCGTCCTGACCCGAAGATGCGGAAGTTTTCTGGAGCTCGGCCAAACGAGCCGCGCGGATGGCGTTAAGTTCTGTTTCGTCCATGTCAGTGGTACTAGAGGAAGAATGTGAAGAATGCGAACGTAGGCAGGAAATCCTGGAAATCATGACAAGAGCGAATCGGCAAAGCCACGAATGGAGAGCACCTCACCCAGTCCCAAAAAAAGAAAAAAAGAAAAATAACAAAAATTCACTCCAATCGGTGTCATGCCACCTTCCGTCTCGTCTGCACTCGTGCCTCTCTGTCCTCTATTCCTTGTATTCCATTCCCCATTACAGTTTCTCCAGTGCACTCCCATCAGCCTGCACCGGGCTCCTCATATCGAAAAACTAGTTACAACCTCAGGCGGTACCATGAGTGATAAGGGCATCTTGCGAAAGTACAAAATCGTGTTCCTCGGCGACCAGAGCGGTATGTATTGTTGCTCACCTCAACCCACCCACGCTAACCTCCAGTCGGGAAAACCTCGTTGATCACCCGTTTTATGTACGACACGTTTGATGATCAGTACGCGGCCACCATTGGCATTGACTTCCTCTCCAAGACCATGTACTTGGAAGACAACAAGACAGTGCGGCTACAGCTTTGGGATACCGCAGGCCAGGAACGGTTCCGCTCGCTTATTCCCTCGTACATCCGCGATTCTCACGTGGCAGTGGTGTGCTACGACATCACGTCGAAAAAGTCGTTTGACAGTTTGGCCAAATGGGTCAACGACGTGCGCATGGAGCGCGGCGACGAGGTGATTGTGGTGATTGTGGGCAACAAGTCCGATCTTTCGGCCAAACGCCAGGTCAGTGCGGAAGATGCGGAGGCGTTCTGCAAGCTGGTGGGCGGCAAGTTTGTGCTCGAGACCTCCACCAAGGCGAACCACAACGTCAAGCTCTTGTTCAAGCGCATTGCCGCATGTTTGCCGGAGTTTAGCGAGGCGGCCGCCGACGACGAGCAGCCGGAGACCGTCAATGTGAGTATTGAGACGCCCCAGGCGTCTGGCTGTTGCTAGAGGGTCCGCTGCTGTGCGGCACTGACCACGGTACGTTTATATGGTGGAATATACAGATTCATGAGCATTTAGGCGTGGTGACGTGATGATGTGAGATGGGGCCGACGCTCCAGAGGTACGAATACGGTCACTTACCTAATGTGGTCAGCCATTGCAGGTACCCAGGTATCTGCGTGTATGTATTGCAGGTATCCATCGCAGTTACCAATCCAGTTCTCCGTTTCAGTTACCCATTACAGTTCTCCATTACAGTTATCCATTACAGTTAACCATTGCAGTCATCGTTGTAGTCATCGTTGCGGTCATCTACTCTTCGCTTCCGTGACATTAGTCTATTGAATCGATTACTAAATTTTTTCCCTGTTCCATACCCCGCTCAGTTGTCAGGTTATCAATATCACAGCGTGAGCCTTCATGATCAATGCATTACTGTCACGATAAAATGTTTCCAATTGATATTCAGCCGATAAAAAGAGTGATTTTACGTATTCCATATCCCTAAACCTCTGGTCTCTTTGTTTTCTTCAGGCATGATACTCCCAGGTCGCCTACATTGCCAGGACCCATCCATGTCCTTTGTTTAGCACAAAAAAAAGACGTCTTGTTAAACCTTGTGATACATTAGAAGGATGGATCGTTCAATGGAACGTCCAACGGTATGTTTATCCCCAGTTCTAGATTTTGAAACATTAGTCAATAAATAAGCTTGGAAGAATCTCAAAGTTGGTCTCTGTGAACGGGCAAGAGGTCCCGAGGACAACAAAAAGTCAGGATGGTGGAGAAGCAACTGCAGATTCACTCCTTATACGTATACTTCCTCGATTAGGAAAAGACTTACTTTTAAAGGCGATTATAGGAGCATGTAATAAGGGCTCATTAAGCAATTTTCTATGATTCCAGAAACTGAACACATACGTTTGTAGATCTCACCTTGGGTAAGGCGATCTCGTACTCCGGTCGACTTTCCTCCGTCCCTTTTTTACCGTACTGTCTCCTTTTCGAATTTTTTTGTTTATTTTTTTGATATTGGCAATTACTTTAAAAAATTCCGTCCCCTCTCGTATCTTGATTGCATTCAAATGTCTTTTTCCGCCTCTGCGGAATTTCCGTCTGCGCATGGCGGCTGACTCGGTTTTACTTCGGTGGGTCCGAATGATTTCCAAAATCGCAAATGCACTCGAATATTTTTATGTCCTTAGGAAATATTACATAGGGTTTTATAGCATTAGCGACGAATTGTTTCTGCTATACGGTTTTAGCTTCTCAGGGGGACGCAAATGTAGCTGCAATACATTCAAAATCCCTGTCATGTTATTTACCATGCTACAGTCAAATATCTCAGCCATCTGGGCTCTTAACCAAGGCAAAAGTGACACGAAAACTATTCTGCGTATTATGTGACTATCTCACTTTCTGTCTTGACGCAGCAACTTTAAGCTTGCTGTGGTGGATCAGGTTGATAAATATTAACTCAGACCACTTCATAAAGTCTATTTCAATATATGTGCCTTTTAATGGCTGATGTTCGCTTATAAACCCAAGCAGCCAAATTCGAACGCCACAACGGAATATGTATATGAATCGTGCAGCAGCCGCATCTGACAGAGAGTGAACATAAAATGCCGTGTCTAAAACTTTTTTGCGTGTGGTGTGCAATTGTCAACAACCGGCCACTACAAAAAAATATGTCCCCGGCTAAACCGACGATTTTTCAGGATTGATAGGTCGCCTGTTTGTAATCTGTCGATCGGACACCCCTGTCTTCTCAGAACTATAAAGGGCGTTGCATGTTATTCCGCCTTCTAGGTTTACGGAATCAATTACGCTTCTGCATCACCGCTATTACACGCATTTGGAAGGAGTTAACTCTAATATTACGAGCTCGCGGGAATACTTTTCGGAAAATAGTTTGGGTTACCATAGACACCCTTGTATAGATAGTGCTTAGTCTTTTCTTTTAATTTGTATAAACACAAATGCCTTTAAACAGATCAACGTGAATTAAGCTGGGGTCACATCTCGCCACAAATGTTGCACTGCAGGTCCAAGGAGCAGTCGCTGGGTTTGCGTCGTCCTTCATATATATACAGGTTGAGCCAATGTGCGTCGCACGTGCGACAGTGAAAACCCAGCCGATGATACGGAAGGAATTGGAATAAGTTTACCGTAGCGACAAATTTGAGCAATATTTTAGGTTTGACGGACTTGGCACAAAACTAATGGTGGAAATCCCGAAAGCTTGCTTGTAATATTCCTTGCTAGTTCTCCATCCTGAAGCTCACCGAGCGAGTTCCAGAATGCGGGAATAGTGTCGAAAAGTCTTTTCCATGCACACCTCGAGCGAACAACATATCGAGCGTGGAGAGGAACAAAAAAGCGACCAATTAAGCAATAAATGCAAAAAAGAAAAGAAAAAAAAAAAAGAGAAACCTTCGAATACTACTTAAATGCGACCATCCGCCGCAAAATTGAGGTCTTACTCGGGTGGTAATGCTCCGAATATGCAACCTTTGTATCTGAGAGATTCTACATGGTGCGCTCTATCTCCCGATTATAAATATGCGTGCAGAATACGGCTATGTCAGCGCCCTGTATTTAAATGCAAAAATTAAAGGACCTGCTTCTATGCCTTGAAGTATTCATCAGTTATGGGTGCGTGAACTATATCCAGGCCCGACACCAACAACCCGGAGATGAAGGGACAAGTTCATGTCCACGCCACACCCTTTATACCGAAAACAATCACTGTTTTAGCGCCTATAATAAACAACTCGGTGCAGATGTGGCACATCCTACGATTCGCTGAATATTGCACTCGAAAAAGTACCGCATATGCGCCTAAACATCACAATTGGTAGGCCATAACCTCCTCGAGATCAATTCTCGCAATTCAGCCCCAGAAACAGAATAACCGAGCCTGAGACAAGATAGCCGTGCCCGAATGGAGCAGTGTAAAGGAGAAACCAAAACAAGGTCGGAATCGTCAAACATGGGGCATTCTATTTTCCTGTCAGCAGGACCCGAGGCAGGTATTCGAAACACGCCCAGCTAGTCTTTGCTGCGGGATACGGGACGTCCGTTGTTGACTTCTCAGAGGGATAAACACGGTCGTCTACAACGAGGGATTAGGTTTGCAAGCGAATGTTTTCATGCATGGAAACACCGACATTCTGTATACCCCTAATGGCAAAAAACCGAAACGTGTTTACCCAATAGCTCAATTGCGATTGTTCGTAGGTGCAGCACGTCGCGAAAGCAAAGATGTAAACCTGCATTCGGCGACAAACATCTGTGCTTGAATCACCCGCCTGCACGGAGAGGAATTTGCATACTGCATGATCTGCAGGGAAATTCCAGGTGCAACGGATCGAAACTTGTATAAACGCAGAATTTCGAACTGCCGGCGAAACAAGGAAGGCCAAACAAGCGCCACTGCTCAGAAATGCGCGTTTCTTTAACGTTCGCTTAAAAGTGCCTCAGAACTTCGCCGCAACAACGTAACTATGGATCGTTTACCTTGGGCCGAAAGGTGGATAAACGAAAAACCGTAGCCCATGGAAACAAACCACGCGCACCAGCCCGATGGGGATATCGCATCTGCGGTGCATTAACAGCATATATATGTCCATATACGTTACCACCCCTTGGGTAGCGGGAAGGAAAATTGCTCAAACCAACATCTATCAAATAACACCCATCCGCTGTGAACAACCGCCTGTAGCACTGTGCCGTTGACCAACTCCAGTCGTCACCACCAGGCAAATCACACCATGGACCACGGGTTTCGTGCAGGGGCGAAAGCGGTGAGGCTCGTAGTTGAATGGTTCCGGTGGAAGGCAAGCCCCTGGGACATGCCTACTGCGAGGTGTGCAAAACCACAGACACCAACCTCAGACGGCCGAAAATAGCAATGCCCCCTTTGTGACTCTGTGAGCGCAAAACCGTTTCGGGCGTACCTCGGAAATCGACTGGATTTGGTCCGAGAGCAAATTTGAAGTTTCTGCCGCAGCGCCACTGTTGCACCGACGGCGAGGGCCGCGGGCCCATAGCACCGCCTGCATGAGTAACAGAGGTTTTGTCTGGTTTGCAGTGGCATTGTCACTACAGCCGCCGCACACCGCAGCTACGCGCGCAAGAAACCTGCTGTTCTGCGCGCTGCCGTCAGGTCCAGGACCGGATTTCTCGCGTTGCACACCGACCACCGCAGGTACACTGCAACCGTTCCTGCTCGACGTGAACCTCACCTTTTCTTCTGCGTTCGCCTGACGTCCACAGCGACGTTTTTTGTTTGATTCATATCGTTCTTTTGGCCACATCATCCCCCGTCATCGTGCTTCATCGCATATCTGGTCCACAACTACTTGGCCTACTTTCCAAACAACATTCCAACCTTTCCTACCTTCCCAACCCCCAACCTTTCCAACACACTCTCTTTTCACCGTGTCTCCCCTCCACCACACTCCCTCGACCATTCCAGGCATCGCCCAGATCCAACGTCCTCATCTCCATCATCATAATCTCCAACATCATAATCTCCAACATATAATAATCTCCAACTTCCCGCTCGCATGACAGACAAAAGCCCCCACAAGATCCTGAAGGGTCGGGTGTTTCAGTGCACGGGGTTCCCCGGCTGCAACAAGTCCTTCACCCGGTCCGAACACTTGGCCCGCCACCGCCGCAAGCACACGGGCGAACGCCCCTTCACCTGCCCCCACTGCGCCAAGACGTTTTCGCGCCTCGACAACCTCCGGCAGCACAAGCAAACGGTGCACGCATACGAAACCTCGCTCAAGCGCCACCTGCCGCAGGAGCGCGCGCCCGAGCTACTCCCGTACTCGGTGTACTACCCGTGGCCGTACTACGGCCACTCTCCGGTGCACACCCCGACCCTGGCCACCGCACCCACCGACGCAATCGGGCAACCTGCTCCCGGCAGCCAAACGCGCGTGACGGGCCAAAACAGCCCCGGGCCGACCCCCGGTTACAGCCCGAACCCCACGGCCAAGGTGTCGTTGCGGCCGGTGCTCAGCGCACCCACGCCGCCCGCGCTGTCGGAGTCGTTGCGGCGCCCGCCCGAATTCAACTCCAAGGCGCGCCCGCGCCCGCGCCCGTTGGCGCTTGCGCACTCGTTGAGCGACGACTCAGTTGTGCCGCTGCGCACGGCGCGCGCGCCCGCGGTAGCGGCGGTCCCGCTTCTGAGCACGGACCGGTTCCACCCGGGCCTCCGCTCGACGCTCCTCTACCCGTCGCTGATGTCGGTGTCGCCGTTGTCGCCGCTCTTCCACCAGCTGTTCAACCAGGTGGCGCCACCCAAGACGCCGACTCGGGGCCCGGAGACGTTTGCGCTTTCGCAGGCGAAGGCGCGCCCGGAGCGTGCCGCGCGCCCTGCGCTCCACGACATGCTCAATGAGCCGCCGCGCAAACTTACGATCGACAGTTTGGTGCGGCCGGACGACGATCTGGAGAACGGCCAGGCGGCATAGATGGGGTCCCTGGTGGATGTGATGTCTGGGTTCTGATGGCTGAAATCTATTGAATTCTGATCCCTATTGATGTCTGTTGATGTTGAATTCTGACGTCTCACATCTGTTGATATCTCCCCATGCCGGGTGCCTGTCGATGTCTGAATCTTGACGTCTGAAATCCGACCCCTCTTTACATATTGCCATACACTACGGCTCAGCTCCTCTGCTGAATACTCTGTTCTTTCGCTAAATATTGACCTACCGACGCTTGCTGTTTCTTGCGCGTCTAACCCGATGCTGACCCATGCAAAGGTATTCACGCTGTTAGACCCTGTGGGCGTCATTGGCCCCCAGTCTGGCCCGATTCCCATTGCCAAACTTCATCCTCGCTCGGTCCTCCTTCACGTTCGTGGCCCTCTTCTTTTCTGGCATGTCTCCTGGACATCGCCGTTTGCATAATACTACATTCTTTGTCTGGATCCAATCCTTTTGTATTATATCCTGTAATTCACTCGTCGAACCGAAACCGCACCGGCTCCCGTTTCCGCTCAAGCCTTCCGTTCCGCATATGCCCCACTAGCTCATGGAGAATTTGTAGCTGTGCCTCCAACCGCTGAATGTCCACTTGGTCCAAATATCCGTCGAGAAGACGAAGCAACGCGTGGTTCACCGTCTTGACCTTTTCAAGCACGCCAATGTATTGGTGATATTTATCCCAGAGCCGTTGTTCTGCCCCAAACTTCGTCTCCACATCGTGGTTTTTAATGTTCTGGATCCGCTCGATGTTTTCCCGGCTGGTGTCTTGTCCAAGCTTGGGTAGAATCACCTCGCGTAGAAGCTGGTCGTACTTCATGTATATCTGGAGAAGTTGGCCATTGGCTCGTTTCTTTGCATCGAGAATCTTTTGGAGCTTGGAGTGGTCGCTCAAGAGCTGCCGTAGTTTGGGGTTTTCCACGTCGGCAAACTGTTGGTCCTCTTGCTTCATCTGGTCGAGTTTATACTTCGAATCGAGGTAATGCCGAAGTTCGTCGCCATCTTCGTCTTCAGTGACGTCCAAGTTTTTCTCTGTGTCCACATCGCCCGATTTTCCGCTTTTATCTGCCGCTCCCGTTTGTTCTGACGGTGCTAACTTGGGATACCGCAACGTGTGGTCAGCGATATTTGCGATTCGTCCAAGAACCGTCTCGTTTCTCTTGACTTGAGTTTCAAGTTGTTTCACAAGACTGTTTAATGTGTTGTAGTTTTCCGTATTTATCAAAAAATTAAACGTCTTGGATGTCATGGTGTGGCCTGGCACTGTGGTACAAGAATACGGAATCTGGTAGAGGTACGGTTTTGTGCAGTGACGCGGGAACTTTAGTGTATTCAAGCCGGTGAGGAGGACTCTAAATGGCTCTGTCGTGATATCGTAACATATATAAATGAAAACCAATAATAAAAATAGATTGTACCAGCTGCAGTCACAATCGGTTCGCCCTTCTTCTTTAGGGGCGTCGCGAGGCGGTTTTTGCCGCTCTTTGAAAATATGCAACGGGTCTCTAATCAGGAGCAATCCCGGTGGGGGACGCACCGCCTAACATACCTGCTTTGCCGACGCTTGTTTGCGGTACCATGCCTTAGGGATTGCGGCTTTGCACCTGGGCTTGCGCCTGTCTTCTCTCGTGTTTTCCTTTCTTCATCGCTTGTTTCAACGCCACCGAGTCCAATGGGTCAAGCAATTCGAACGAGCAGAGGAGCTCTTCAGAAACACTCATAACAGCACCCCAGTTGTCGAATTCTCCACAGTAGTTGGGCGCACTGAACACAGTCACGAGGGTACGGTCGTTGAAGAACTCGTAGCCATCCTCCACCACCATGTGGGCGCGACACACCAAATCAAAGCCAAACTTCTGGAGGAACTTATTAATCGCGACTTTAGAAAACACATATGACACGCCACGTTCGTTGTCTTCCCACTCGTTTAGAGTATCGGCGGGGTCGGACCAGAGCAAGTCGTTGAGAAGACCAAAGTCAGGCACATCGGTGGGACGGGCAATGTTTCTAATCTCATCCATGGAGTTGAGCACCGGGGAAAGCCCGCCATGAACACAGAAAATCTTGCCTGCAACAATGGCTGCAATCGGGAGGGTGTTGAAAGTGTCTATGAACAATTTCCATGTTTTGATGTTGCACCGGCGCTTGCACTCGTCGTAGAAGCCATACACGCGGGTCACGTTGGCGCACTCGTGGTTGCCTCTGAGAAGGAAAAAGTTCTCGGGGTATTTGATCTTGTAGCAGAGGAGGAGGAGAATGGTTTCCAACGACTGCTTGCCGCGGTCAACGTAGTCGCCCAAAAACAAGTAGTTTGTCAGCGGCGGGAACCCGCACTTGGTAAAAATGCGGATCAAGTCGGAGTACTGGCCATGCACGTCGCCCACCACCTTCACGGGCGACGAGAGCTCCAACAACGACGGCTGCAGCAAGAAGATTTCGCGTGCCTTGGCGCAAATGAGCTGGATCTCGTTATTCTTCAAGCACACCGACTTGGTGCGCTTGCCAGAGTAGCCGGCGTCTAGAAGCCGCTGGATGAAGTCCTCAATGTCAATCACGTTCGTGCGTACCTCGGAGTAGTCAGCCACGTCGCGGTTGGAGCCGCGGCGGGAACCGGCCATCACCGACGACGACGAGCGCGCGGACCGCTTCGAGCTCACGGACATGGTGTCGGTTTTGTCGTCAAACGCGTTGCCAGTGTGCTGCGGCGTCAACCCGGCAGGCGTGGGAGATAGAATGCGTGCCGAGTGGTTGGTGGAGGAGCGCGAGAGCGGTGCGAGCTCCTCCGTGCTGTTGGCCACGGACAACCGGCCCGAGTGGTCGGTGTCGTTTGTGTTGCGCCGGAGAAGAATGGGTTTTTCCGGTTCGGGCACCGCCAACAGCGCGTGCATCCCGCTGTCGTCCACGGCGCTCAGGTCCGCAAACCCATTCGGTAGTGACGCGGTGGAGTTTTTCCGGCTGAGCGACTTGGGCGACTCGGTCACGTTGGATGCAGAAAGGCGGGAGCGAACAGACCTGCTGGACTTGGCCGACGAACCGGTGTCGGTGCGGGAAAGAGAGACGCCGGTTCTCGATTTGGAAGGAGTATTTCCCATGGCGGTGGAAGGTTTTGGAAGAGGATGTCCGGGACGCCTGGGGCGGGGTCAGACGGCTCGTACAAACGGGGAACGAGCGGGTAGCCAAGGGGCGGGGCAGGCTCAGGGGCAGTGGCACCGGTGCAATAACAGGAGGGCGATACGAGGGCCAGAAACGCAACACGAAAAAAAAAAAAATTCACGCGGCGGCAAACAGAAAAGCGGCAAACAGAACACGAACCTGGTTTGGGGGCCACAGGACTGAAGTTGCGGTAGAAACGGGTGGAGAGAACGCAAGTGCAGCGGAATACAGTCGGGCGAACGGAACAGGGAAAAACGAAACGGGCAATTGGCAAAACAGAGACGGATGGCCGATTGCGCGGGTGTAGACGAAAGAGGTGTAACTGCCGGAATGGCTAGGACGTGCGGTGAAGGAGTTCGTGGAGGATGGTGTAGGAGGGTTGAGACCCGGTGTGCGCACGACCACGCCTCACATAGTAGAGGGTGGTTTGGCATGGTCGGTGCACCTGCGGATTGGAGCGGGCGAATTTTGTACGGCGAGCTCGCATCTTTCACCTATGGCGTGTTTGGCTCTATGCGAGCGATGGCGGTAAAAAAGAATGGCCGGGCCAAGCGAGGAATTGAAGTGTGGCCAGGGTGCCAGGCCATACACCCGTACCTCCGATATTCGCACGCCCCGCCAGACTTGGCGGTGGGAGCAGCGTGGAATAGCAATTCGTGGCGACAGGTTTGGACCAAGAGTCACAGTGAGCCGAGCCACCGGCGGTCGAGGGTGGAAGGTGGATGGTGTCACGTGTCCCAACCACCAACGGGTGCCGCCGGTGCCCGGCACATAATGCATGTGGTCACGTGCTCATACCCCGATGGCCGCGCCCGATATCTAGATAAGCGAGACTTTTCCCCTATCTACGGCACCCTGCCTTCCCCCAATCTGGGCCGGCCAACCGTAAGTCACCCCGACCACAGGGTTTTGTGCAGTTTCACTCCGTGTCCCCGAAAATAACTGCCGATAGCCGGAACGCCAAAGATGGAGCAAGAAAAAAACCCATACACCATCCCCTCCCGACGGAATTTGCCCCCCGCACCACGACGGCGCGTGCGCACCGCCGACCGCAAGAACCTTCCGCAATAGGAAAGAGGAGTGCGGCCGCGGGTTATCAGCGGAATTCCCAGACTATTAAATCCCCTGCGCGCCCCCGGCCCAAATACTTTTCTTTTCTTTTTGTTGTTATCATCCCCAAGAAACCGTTTCACCGCTTTTTATCTTTGTACCTTTATGCTCGAACATGTTTGCTCCCATTCCAGAAGACCATGATTCCAGTAATAAACGAAAACCACGACTGCTCCAGTCTCAGGATGCCTGCACGGGTGTCAATTCAGGCCTCCTGAGACTGACTGCAACCAAACCAAAACTAAACAACATTTCTTTCACTCCGGTGTCGTTGCTGGATTATCGGCGTGTGGCTAAGACGCTCACGTTGTCCTTTGACAAAGACCCGTTTGTCAACTATATCCTCAACACCCAGATTGAATACGAGCCCCACCAAACCCGCCAGATCAAGAAGAAGCAAGACTTGATGTTGTCTCTCTTTGAGTTCTCCGTTTACGAGTGCATCTCGGTCGGCGGGTTGGTGGTGGCCGTCAAAGACAACAACTTGGAGCTGGACTTGATTCAACAGCGCCTCAAGGCCCTGGCGATTGCCAAGGTGCCGTTTTTGGGTGTCGCTTGTTGGAACAAGTTGGGCTACGATGAGGAGCTGGAGGCGTTTGACTACCCCATGGAGTTGTCGACTTTGAAGACTATCCACCCCAGTTCCTTGAAGTACAACCTTTACTCGTCGTTGGCTAAGTGTCGCCAAAAGGTGAACAAGATTGGTGTCGACTTATTGATTGAAGCCCGTCACTCGGTTCTCGAGGACATGATATCTGCCGCCGACCTCAAGATTGCCGACAATGTTTGGTACTTGGCGGACGTGGGTATCTTGCCTTCGATGCAAGGGCAGGGTTTGGCCAAGAAGTTGATCAACCACTGCTTGGAGAACTACATGGTTGGCAATTGGTGCTACTTGGAGTCGTCCAACAGAGCCAACAGAAGGTTCTATGAGAAGTTGGGGTGGCGTTTGATGAAAACGTACCTGATCAACGAGAGCGAATCGTCCGGCAGCGACTCTGAGTCGTTTGAGGCGGGTTCTCCTGGCTCTAAGAAGGGGATGTTTTTCCGGAAGCCCAAGAGAGCTCCTGTGGCTGAGAAGATTCTCACCATGGATGCTTTTGTTTTGTACGCCGAAGCAAAGGAGTAGTGTCTGACTGAGATTAACTTTTGTGGCAGTTCGAGTGTTGATGCCAGCTAATTGACTACTCACCTAACATGTTGAGCACGGGCTCTCATGTTAGGTGGCTAGCTAATTGACTCGTACTTAACATGTCCAACTGCCGATTGTATAGGGATAAATCAACTTTTCTTTTGCAATGAGAAGCGTGCGCATTGGCATTATGGGGAGGTGATGAGTGTGGCTGACACCGACCGCATTCAGGCAAGGGCAAGATCTACCATTACAAGTTTTGTGCAGCCTGTGTGGGTATTCCGGAGTCCAGACACAAGGTATTGACCTGGCTGGTGGTCTGACCGACTTTCTGACTAGGAGTCTAGCTCCAGGTCTCTTGGTTCTTGGGTCTTGGTTCTTGGGTCTTGGTTTGGTTCTACTGCAGCGAGCACTGTGGGTGTTACCCACGCCAGAGGAAGCCCAGAACGACAAAAAAAAAGAAAAAAACCAAAATATATAGCCCTTCGCATCCGTCGCCCGTATCTTGGTTTCGCATTTCGTGTGACGCTGGCCTTGTCGCTCCGTCCGTTTCCCGTACTCCTGTAACATCACCAAACTTCGCGCATCTCGCTACTCCACCATGCTAAAGTGTTTCACCCGAGCCTTGCGCCACAGCGCGGCGCTCCGGCAGAAGAACCCGTTGATCCATGAAAATGGCTTGTACTACGGCAAGTTCACCGCCGCCGAGTACGAGGAGGCCAAGAACTACGTGTCCACGCAGTACCACAAGCTCGAGCAGGAAATCAAGGGCACACAGAATGTGCGGGACAAGGTGGGCAAAGTGGCGCAGTTCCCGGCGCAGGGCGCGGCGCGGGCCGTGACCAACCTCACGGACTTTTTCGCCGAGGCAATCAAGACCACCGGGCCCATGCTGCTCTCGGCGTACATGCGCCAGTGTCTCACGCACCCGGAGTTCGGCTACTACACCACACGCGACCCGCTCGCGGCCCGCGGCGGCGACTTCATCACGTCGCCCGAGATCTCGTCGGTGTTCGGCGAGATGTTCGGCGTCTGGCTCTTTTCCGTGTGGCAGAGCCAGGGTCTGCCCGCGGCCATCCAGGTAGTGGAGTTTGGGCCGGGCAGAGGCACCTTGATGCACGACACCATGGCGGTGTTCCACCGGTTCGTGCGCAAGACCGGCGTGGCGCTCCGCGCGGAAATCGTGTTGATCGAGGCGTCGCCAGTGCTTCGCCGCGAGCAGGCCACGCTTTTGGGCGATGGCGCCGTCTCCGCCACGCCCGACGGTTTTTCCGCCGCCACGTCCAAGTGGGGGCACCCCATAACCTGGGTGGACACGGAGAAGGACGTGGAGTGTCGCGATGGCGTGGCCAACTACGTGGTGGCGCACGAGTTTTTCGATGCGTTGCCCATCAAGTCGTTTGTGCGCACGGCCCACGGCTGGAGGGAGTTGTTGGTGGAGCACACGCCGTCGGTGGTGAACACGCAGCCGGCGCTCGGATCCGCCGGGACGGAAACAGCCAGCGGGTCGGTGGCTGACCCGCTGGCTGACCCAACGTTGCTCACCGAGTTCCACCTCACCGCGTCGCCGAAGGAGTCGCCGTCCTCCATCATCCCCACTCTTTCGTCTCGCACCCGCGACTTGCCCGAAGGCTCGCGCGTGGAGCTCTGTGCCGACGCGGAGCTCTACCTCCAGCGCATAGCGGAGTTGGTGGCCCACGGCCCTGGCGGCGCCGCCCTCATTGTGGACTACGGCTTGGCGCACGACGTGCCCCAGAACTCGCTCCGCGGCATCTACCAGCACCGGTTCGTGTCGCCGTTCTTCAGCCCTGGCAACGTGGATTTGTCCATCGACGTGGACTTTGAAAACTTGCGGCGCATAGCGGCGCGCACGGTCGAGGCGTTTGGGCCGGTGGACCAGGGCGACTGGTTGCACGAGCTCGGCATCGGCTACCGCTTCGACCAGCTCATCAAGAGCGCGAACCTGATGGCGAACAAGGAGCTGCTCTACGAGTCGTACTTGCGGTTGACGGCGAAGGACGACCAGAGCATGGGTAAGATCTACAAGTTTTTGGCGTTGTTGCCCAAGGGCTCGGGCAAGCCGCCGGGCTTCGGGGTTGACCAGTAAATAGCAAGTGTCCCCTGTGAACCGAGGCATTGAAAGATGGATAGTAGGTGACAAGGTGTTCCGAGTGTCCATTTGCTGATGTTGGTCCATTTGTTGATACTGGTCCAATTGTCGATACTGGTCCAATTGTCGATACTGGTCCAATTGTCGATACTGGTCCATTTGTCGATATTTGTCAGTATTGGTCCATTGGTCCATTGGTCCATTGATCCTAGTCACCGTACTCCACCTGTATATATACGCCTTCTTACCGGTCAAAGTTAAATCTCCAGGTCTTTCCCTCCCTTCAACTCTGTTTGTTGTACGTTCCTCCAATTTCCAACTGTAAATCCAACCTTCCCTCACTCTATCGAGGTGATGTCTATATACGCACCTGTTGCATGGCGCACCGAGAATCCGATCGGATATCTGTCGTGCAGGCCTTCCAACCAACTCTCTTTTCATGCTTTCCCGTTTCAGATTGGCTTCCAGACGCTTGCCTCTTGGGTTGCGGCTCAAATCTACCAACTTTGGTGAGCACACGGCGGCGCCGCCCAAGTTGCCCCGTGAGCAACAGGCGGAGTTTGAGGCGCTCCAGAAACTTGCCAACTCCCAGGCGGCGATTGACGAGTACAACCGCCAGATCGAAGAAACGGGCGTGGCATCCAGTGACGTAGCGTCGCTGGCCACGGATATCGGTACCCATGCGCAGTATTTCAAGACCATTCCCGAGTTTGAGGGAGACGTCAACCCGGTGACCGGGGAGCGGGGCGGACCTAAGCAAGACCCGTTGAAGCATAATGATTGGTCCTTCAACGGGCGGGTGACGGACTTTTAGTAATACACGAGAATTTGACACGGGTGTAGTTTGGAAGGAAAGGAGATGCGGGCCCAAGTGGCCGACTACAGCTACTACACGTAACGGTTACAGGCACAATACAATGGAACCTTGGTCACAGGAATACTCACCAGTAATCTGCGAGAACAATACTGCAAGTTTAACCAGACGTGAGTTACGACCATAATTACGGTCTCACTGCCATGAACGTAAATGGGTACTCATTAACATGTATGTATAGGTACGTTGGGGATGCATACACAAATTCCAGCCGGATAGACCAGCGCCAAGGTCGGCCGGATCACACAATGGCCAAACATCCGACCGCCACGTCAAACAATTACTCGATAACCAATAACCAACCTGTCAACAATTTACCTCAGCAGGAGCAGACGCACCAAGCACGTACTGAAGCGCCATATCACCACTCGACATATGTAGCGGTGCATGATGTTCCATCCATGAATATTTACCCGCCTACATGGTCTCGGCACAAACAATCTTCCTCGTGTTGCATTGAGTGCGCTCGTGTGAGGCCATATGACACCTTCCACGCATAACCTTAGCATATCGCCCTATCCAATCAATTTCGGCCCCAACACCCATAACAACCATATCAACAACAATCAACATGTCTACACCAACAATCAACATATATACACCAACATATATACACCAACATACAACGTTACGCTACACCCACCGAGTAATCGAAGGATCACCAATACCCTGCGCCATGCTAAATCTGTCGCACGGCCCATGCACCTTGCGGTAGATAGAATATCTTACGACACAACGCCTAAACGAAATGTCCTTGTCGTTCACGAACCGTACCACGAACGACACTCCGCCCAAAATTGCCTGTGATGCATCTGACCATGGGTTCTCCAGTGGGAAACCAGGCCATTGCCACAGAACAGATCATGACAAAAGAGTAGACACAGAAAACCAGCGACAGAAACCAGCGACAGAAACCAGCAACAGAAACCAGCAACAGAAACCAGCGACAGCAAACAACACAGGAAACCAGTGACAGCATCAAACGCTCATTTCGCCCCGATTCTCTTCCAACAGTCCGACCGGCTCCGCAGCCACGTTCTCCTCTCGCAGTCTATTCCAGTCGCACTGCTCTGTGAAGTACTTAGTCACCACCACCATGGAGTTTGACCCGCTCCTGCTCTTCACCCCCGCATCTCCGTCTTCTCCGGAGCCGTTGCCTTCCGATTCCCGGTCCCACTCGGTAACCAATTCTGGATCTACCCCAGCTGCTGACTCCACGGCTACCGCTTTCATCGACCACGACGATGCCGATGATCTCGCCTATCTCCATATCCACGATCTCCCGCTTCTTGCGATGAAACCGCCGACGCATGTGTTGGAGACGTTTCTCCGATTGTTGGCGCCAGATGCGGTGTGCAACTTTGCCCCCGCGGAGACGCTGTCGGCCGATGCAGACGCCGTTTTTGCCGAGAAGAACGTGAGCCATCTCGTGGCGCCCACGCTCGAGTGGCTCCAGTGGAATCTGCGGTTCCGCACGCCGTTTCTGTTGGCTTCCGTTTCTGTTCTTGCCGAGACTCTCCGCCGATCCTTTCCCCAGGACTACAACTCGTGGCTCACCCGGATCATTGCGTCCGAGCTCGCGTGGACCGGGGAATCCGCCGACGGATTGAAAGCAATGGCTTCGCTACGGTTGGCGGAGAACTGCGGCCGCACGGCGCAGCCTGAGCTCTTGCGCAACATCGACATTCCCCAACTAGGGCCCAAGATCGTGTTGAAGGAACCGTCGCTCACCGCTGACAACCTTGGACTTAAGACATGGGGCTCGTCGTTTATCTTGGGCAGCCGGTTGGCACGGCACCCGGCGTACCTCGAAGGCCTGGTACTCGAGCTTGGCGCAGGCACGGGGTTGGTGGGCATGGTGGCATGTGTGTTGGGTTTTCCTTCCATGTTGACCGACCTCGGCGAGATCGTGCCCAACTTGGCCGACAATGTGGACCTCAACCGCATCACCAACGCCTCGGTGGACGTGTTGGACTGGAGTGATCCCTCGGCGTTTCTAAAGAAGTATGGTCTGGTGAAGTACACCACTGTGATTTTGTCGGACCCGCTCTACTCTTCGAAACACCCAGTGTGGATCGTGGAGATGCTCAACACGTTCTTGAGTTCCGAAAAGGCGGCGCGGGTTCTTCTTCAAGTTCCGCTTCGACGGAGCTTTGAGAAGGAGCGAGACCATTTGTGGCGCTTGCTTCAGGAGAACGGCTACGACGTGGAAGAGGAGGCGTACGAGGATGGCTACGATGATTTCGGCGAGATCCAATTCTGCTTCAAAAAGTTGGTGCGGGCGAAAGAACTGTTGGAATAAT
Source organism: Clavispora fructus (assembly GCA_003707795.2). Lineage (NCBI taxonomy): Eukaryota > Fungi > Ascomycota > Pichiomycetes > Serinales > Metschnikowiaceae > Clavispora > Clavispora fructus. The sequence continues at coordinate 8,528 of PPLK02000062.1, read as the reverse complement.
GTCGGACGACACGGAGTGTTAATGGCTGGGCTCATACGGGGACTGACGAACACCACACATGTGGATTAGACCACCACATAGGCTAGAGGTCCCACCAGGCCAGAGATAGCGCGATAGACAAGAATTCTGCTCTCCACTTTGACAGACTAGAGATAGACTGGACATAGACTAGAGGTTCATAGATAGAGACTCGTACACTTGGACGCTGAAAGATTAGAAATGATGTGCGCAGTGCTGATGGCCATGAGCACTGATACATATCACCAGACATCGGTGATGCGAACTATCGTAAGCGTTGGTAACACTCACACCACTCAGCATGCTACAGAAAGCCTCCAAATCACATACATTGTCCGATCTACAAGTATTCCTTCAACTTCGCCAATCTCTCCACCGCCTCTTCTAACACCGAATCGTCCTTGCACACCGCAAACCGCAACGTTTGCTCCAATGGGTGGCCCTTTCTCGCGGCAGGTCTCACAAACTCTGTAGGGGGAATTCCCACCACGCCAATCTCCTTGATCAACCAGTACGCAAGCTTATAGTCCTTGGTGCCGCGCGCAGCAATCTCCTCGGGGTAGTCGTAGTTGTCGGGAATCTTCAACTTGCTGAGGTTGACAAGCAAAAAGTATCCGCCGTCAGCGCTGGTATAGGGCAAACCCAAGTCCTGGAACACCTTCTCAAAGATCTCGTACTTCTTCACGTACTCCTTGCGTGTGATGGCGAAGTAGTTGTTTTCCGCCTCCAACTCAAACGCCTCCGACACCGCCTGTTGCAATGGCGCAGGGGTGGAGAAACAGATTCTGGTGTGGGCTGCAGTAACGTACTTGATCAAGCTGGGCGGGCCCTGGATCCACCCCACTCTCCAGCCGGTGGCCGCGAAAGACTTGCCCGCGGAGCCAACTGTCAAGGTTCTCTTGGCCAATTCCGGCAACGACGCCAACGTGGCGGGTCTGGGGAACTCGTGCTGGTAGTACAAGTTCTCGTATACCTCGTCCGACACCAAGATCAAGTTGTGCTTGATGGCCAACTCACCGATGCGGTGGAGCTCATCCTTGTTGAACACCTTGCCGATAGGGTTGTGGGGCGTGTTGATGAGAATGAGCTTTGTCTTGGGAGAAATGGCCGCCTCCAACCCGGCCCAGTCAACCTCCCAGTCGTCACCCGTGACGTTCTCGGAGTCAAACTTGCCCGGGTACTTGAGTCCCACGTACTTGACCGTGGCCCCCGTCATCTCCACGTTGGGGATGTACTGGTCGAAGAACGGCTCGAACACCACCACCTCGTCGCCGGCGGTCAAAAACGCAAAGAACACGGCAAATATGCCCTCGTTGGCGCCGGTGGTGACCTGGATCTCCGCAGGGTCCACGGTCCAGCCAAACAGCCGGGTGTAGAACTTGCTCAAGCTGGCCAAAAGGTTGGGGTTTCCCCGCGCGTGGGCGTACTGGTTGAACTGCGGCTTGGTCAAGGCGTGGTTGACTGCCTCCACCGCAAACTGGGGTGGGTTGTACGAGAAGAAGCCCTGGCCCAAGTTAACCACCGGCTTGCCGGAGTCGTGCTGTGCCTTGGCGGCGGTCTCGTTGATCAAGGACCACACATCCTTTTGGGTGGGGTTTTGCTGGAAGTAAGGGTTGTGCAAAGACTCGGGGTCGGTGGATGAAGACATGGCGCGGCGCAAGACGGTTTTTGGTTGTGTTCGGAAAAACCGGTGAATCATCCGCTCTTATATTGGAGCGAAAATACGGTGCGCGTACAAGTCTTGATTGCGAAACCGGCGACACCACGCCACAGTCGGGATCCACACCGGAAAAATAATGGCGGGTGCCGGATGCTGCAAAACCGCCAAATGCAGCAAAACCGCGGGTTTTGCGACGGGTGGACGGTTGGTTCGGCCGCCGGCCTGAAGGCTTTGGCTTTGTATTTTTCTTCATTCCCGTTATCGTATGGGCGATAACACCCACAATGGGGGCGTGCACACAACCGGGGTGCTGGTTTCACGTGACCACCCCCGTATGACACAAGCCAAACGGTGGTGGTGACGGGTAGGAGGTGTCACCAGTTTTGCTGCAGCCGGAAGGGCCATCTTCATGAGCATTACTTTGCTTTCCGCATGTCTGTATTGTATGGCTCACCAGCAAATTTAACCACCATCGAGTTCGCCTGTGTGGCGTAATGGTTAGCGCATTTGACTTCTAATCAAAAGATTCCGGGTTCGAGTCCCGGCATGGGTTCTCAATTTAATTTTTTTCCGGTTCGTCCGCCGTAGGGTGCCGCTCGCTCCGAATATTTTTTTTATTTATTTGTGTTTGGGTCGATGCTGATTTTCACTCTCATAGCGGTGGTTGCTGCAGTTCGAGCGGTGGCACCGCTAACCACTGCCTCCTGTGTTGAAGCCTCTTCCTCACTCAATAGATGTGCCATTCGCGGAGGTACTGATGGAAAAAAAAGGACTCTTCACTATTCTTCAGTATGCTTGTGGGGACGATAATGGGCGCCAGAATGGCGGGGTTGAAGCCTCGGTCCGCGTTGGGGCTTGCGAGGCCGCTTCTGCTCAAACCAGATTTTTCCAAATTGAAAAAAATCCCCCAGCCTCCGGGCAACATTGTGGGAACCGTGAATGATGCATACAAGCACCCATTGGTGAGTCCATACGAGGGCAACTACCACTGGACCTACGAGAGAATTCTTGCCATGTCCCTTTTGCCGCTTGCGGGGGCCCAGCTCGCCACCGGTTTCGACTATCCCATGGTGGACACCGCCTTCTGCATAACTTTGCTTTTCCACGCCCACAGCGGAATCAAATCGTGCATTATTGACTACATTCCGCAGCGGGTGTACGGAGTGTGGCACAAGGCGGCTTCGGTGTTGTTGTCTTGCGGCACGTTTGTTGCTGGGTACGGTGTGTACCTTCTTGAGACCAACGAGAACGGTCTTTTCGACCTTGTGTCGCGGCTCTGGAACGCTTAGGGTCGGGATGACGGTCTATCTAGGCTGTGTGGAACTTTGCCCTGCAGATCTTATTTTTGTTTCTGATTGCTACTGTTCCCTTCCTGGTGACTGTTCCCGGTCACTTGCCGGTCACTTCCTGGTCACTTCCTGGTCACTGTTTCCTTCCTGGTTCGACTCGTACATGTCACCAGCGAGCCTCTTCTATAGTGCGACATCCGTGTCGTTCAACGAAACGGCGGCGGTTTCTCTTGCATTTATAGCCAATCGTGTTCCACCCCATAGTGTAGAGTAGGGCCGGGCCGATCCGGTACACAGTGGATAGCCCCATACAGCGCTGGTTGAATCCGGTAAAACACGTCCATTGTTGGCGCCATCTAGTAATCGGACTAACACAGACCCCGTTGCATCAGCGTCTGCCGGTCTGCACCACTTCGCGAACCTCTCATTTGGCACTTTTTCGTTGCGACGCCGGCTTAATTTCCTTTTCATACGGCGAAACACCTCCAGCCACAACCACCCGCCCGGCTAACATTCGTAACGTCGCCTGCTGAAATCCATTGTATCCGAGCCCGACCTCTACCAACACCATTGCCAGACTCACTTGTCTCTACCACAAGGCAAGTACTATATACTCAGAGCAACTACACTCAAGAGCAACTACTAACTCACCCTCGAGAGCAACTCCTAACACACACAAGGGTTAGACGCTAAACAAGCCCAGTTACTACCCAGTTTTAGCTGCCACCACTGCTACCCAGTAACCCCCGTCACCCAGTCACCCACCTACCACTACTAAACCAATAAACCATGGACGACCCCGTAAACTTGGACTACGACACCCACGACTCACACCCCAGGTCGCGCTCCGTCACTCCCGAGACGCCGCCTCCGCCGGCGCCCGTGGCCGCCAAAAAGGACCACCGCAGCCGCAAAAACGGCCTGGACAAAGAGCGGCTGATTGACCGCACCGGGCTCGTGGTGCCCGAGGTGCCGCTGGCGCAGGAGGAGGTGTTCTACGTGGTGCAGCAGCGCCCCAAGCACCACGCCACGCGCGCGCTTTTCATCGGCAACCTCCGCCGCCCCGTCAACGCCATCAAGTTCCAGAACCACCTCCGGCAGCTCGTGCACGACGCCGGCGCCAACTACAACGTGGAGCGCGCGTGGATGAACCGCACGCGCACCCACGCGGTGGTGCTTGTCAACGAGGTGGAGGCGGCGCGCGCGGTGCGCCACGCCATGAACGGGTCGTTGTACCCCGAGGCCGAGGAGCGCGCCGAGCTCTGGCGGCAGATGGGCGACCTCGACGACAAGGCGCGCGACTTGGTGCCGGGCAACGTGCCCCAGCACCCGTTGTTCGTGGACTACATCCAGGTGTCGCAGATCAACACCTGGATCTTCGAGGAGGACCACGGGCCGCGCAACGGCCAGTGGCGCGTGTTCTACCGCCGCAAGGGCGAGCACGGCGACGTGGAGGCCGACCACCTCTTGTTGGAGGGCGACTTCAAGCCGGTGCTTCATGCAGACCGCGACCGCCGCAAGCGGCCCAAGCGCGACCCGGCCCACACCGACGACCGCGACCCGGGCCGCGCGCCGTACCGCGACGCCGACCACCGGGGCCAGTTCCTGCGGGGCTACAACCGCGCGCGCCTGAGATCCGCGTCACCTGCGAGGTGAGGACGGCCGCGCCCCGGTGCGTGCTGACGCGTGGTTGCACTCGGCGCATCTTCTTGTTTCTTTCGGAAACCCTTTCCTTTGTACTTTTATTCGTGTTGGCTTTATAGATGCTTGTATACTTCTTCTGGGCCCTGGTGCCCGCAATAATATTCTCCACCGCAGCTGCGCCGCTTGCCTTACACAGCCAGTCGATTCGTCTATCCCATATCGTCGTCAAATTGTCATCATTCGTAACTTTGTGCGCTATCAAACAGTAGCTATCAAACGGTAGCTATCAAACGATAGCTATCAAACAGATCCATCACACAGAATCCATCAAAACAGAAGCTTTCGCGTGCCCGCCTCGAAGTCTCCCTCTTCAGCAATGGTCTCTGGGCCCACGCCATTGGGCTCTAGAATTGGACTCTCACTCTCTAGAACTGGACTCTTGGTGTCCGGAAGCGGGCTCAAAAGAGAGCCGCCATTGGGAGAATCGTCTTCGGTGATCTCCACCTTTAGTCTCTTGCTCGCCGGAGCTTCCACTCCAACCTCCAACAACTCACTGTCCTTGGGCGTATTCACTTCTTCCCTCTTGGTCACATCTACCGCCGATTTTCCCTCATCGGGCACGTTCCAGGTAATCTCCACAAACAGTACGTTGGTGGGAAGGCCGCTGCCTTGGTTGTCGACGCAATTCACATTGTAGGAGGACCCCACCGCAACCAGCTTGGGCGTATGCTCATCGGAAGAATTTTCTCCAAACTCGGTTTCTCTCGACAGAACCAGTACCACCTTTTTTAATGCGTCAACGTATTTCGCCGTGCTCTGCGCCGTGCTAAGCGAATAGCCACTGTCACGGTAATATAGAATCAATTCCGCTAGTCTGTGGATAGTAAATGGTGCTCCTTGTAAAAACGCCCCTTCTAGCCTGTTCTGGACGTAATCGAGACCTGCCACCACCTCCTTTTCGTGGGGTTGAGACATCTCCATCAGGCGCTTGATATCCATTATGCGCTGCAACACGGCAGGCCGCACATGGGTGCGCCAAAAGAGGTCGTCTCCTAGCCTTTTATCATCAATCACCCGTTTCAAAAACGCCTGAAGTCTGTCGGTTATGAGAGGCACTTCTGTCATGGGAGATGCGAGTTAGAGGAGGCGCGATCTGGCTGATAAAGGAAAAACTGCACCAAGATCGACGTATCACATAATTCCTGCTAACGAGGTCAATCAGCAATTTTCACGAATATGGGGTTAGATGAAATTGCGAGAGGTTGTGAAGAATGAAAATCGTCCAGGGCTTTCTTCTTGGTCCTAAGACGGATTTGATTCCCGTCGAGTATGTCTCTTCCCCGGAGTATTATTTCGCATTTACATATTCCGAGTGCGACAACAAATCCAGAACAAAAGATGGTAACGAAGAAAGTACAAATTACACACGAAAAAAGAAATCCATCGCAAATAGCAAATCAATAGCAATTAGTAATCCATCAGCACAATACGACCAGCTCAACCCATAAACAGATCAATAAAATATCCAAGGATGCAACTATCACGAGGCAAATTTAGGCGCCCTGTCCACTAACATCTTCATCATTGGGTGCGACTGCCACTGCCCACTGCAACACCTTAACCCCAACAGAAAAAGAAAAGAAAGACCAAAAAAAAAAAAAAAGGATACAAAATACACCAGTCAGCTTCGCTTTCACCCACATTTGTCCGATTTTACCCATTTCCCTCCCCGCCTCAACACCCCAACGTCGCTCCACAGCCACACCCGTGCACCACACCCACGAACAGAAAAAAAACTTTGACTCCAGTTAAAACGATCACCAATGTCATTCATAAGAGCAGCCGCCAAACAAATAAGGCTTCCCAGAGTGGCGCCTCGCATGGCACACGTGCCGCTTGTGCGTTTCAACTCGACCAAGCCCGTCAGCTTGTTCGCCGAGGTGTTGCCGCTAGAAAAAGATGCCATCACTGAAGCCGATGTGGATGAGTGGTTGAGTGCAGTGCAGACGTTGAAGGAGGGAAAGAAGGCCCCCGAGACCTCGGCCGAGGTGTACCTTAGTCAGCTTGCCGACCCCCAGCCATTTTTGGAGGAGAAGTTCGTGGCGTCCGCGGAGCAGTTGGAACAGGTGGAAAGATACGCCAACAAGGCGGTTCCGTTGCCCAGCGATCCTGTGATTGATAACTTTGCCAACTTGATCATGAGAGACGGCAAGAAGACCAGAGCACGCACGCAGCTCTCCAAGGCGTTGTACATTGTCTACTTGAAGACCAGACAGGACCCGGTCAAGCTTTTATACGAGACGTTGGACAAGTTGGGACCGTTGTTCCACACCAAGGTGCAGAAGACGGGTACGGCGAAGAGCAAGACGGTGCCATTCCCATTGGACAGAAGACAGCGGAACAGATATGCCATCTTGTGGATCTTGGAGGGCTCCAAGAAGAAGAAGTCGCCGGACTTTTCTGTGAGATTGGCGGAGGAGATCATCTCGGCGTGGGAGGGCAAGTCTTCCGGGTACGACAAAAAGACCCAGTTGCACAAGAATGCCATTGCGAACAGAGCCTACATTCAATTGTGATTAGGCATCTTGTACATAATACTGTTTAATGGCACATGAGTTTGTAATTTGTTTAACGGGCATGGGGATTGATCGAATTTTAACGATTCAACCCGGGGCGGGTTGGATTTTCTCACGTCCGTGTGTGAGGTATATTTCCCGGTGGAGACGTGAGATGGGTTTGTGGCCGCACTCACCGCACCATTTGGCTTTGTCACCATGTACATACCCACCGTTGACCAGACGGTTAAGCAGTTGCGGTATAAGTTCAACTACGCGATGATCGATATGCGGCGAAGATACTACGGCCACCTGAAAAACCCCCGGGTGATCAACACCAAGTTCAAAGATGAGGTGTTGGTGTCGTTGCGTACCCACACCAAGTTCCCACTCCACCAGGGCCGGGGAAAGCTTCTTCGGCTCCGCCGGTCGCCAACAATAGACTTGGAGTCGGTGATGAATTTGTACTATGATGACGATGTTATCGCGGCGCAAGAAGTCGCTCATTCCAGTGGGTGCGAATCGGCCAATATATGGGACGACTTTCTGGACCCGGGCCGAGACACCGTGCCAATGGTATCGGCGACGGCATTTGGAGAGTCGAGGTTCGAAGCCGGATGCGGAATCGGGTCTGCGGACGACGACTCGGACGGACCGAAATCGGCGGTTTCGGACGGCCTTGTGGATGTGGACTTTCTTTCGGCCTGGCTTGCGGACACCCCAATAGAGACACCGGCTACGACAGGTGAAAATATGCCCAGTGACTCAGGCAAGCGATCAAAAGGCGACGATGTGTGGGCGCGGACGTTTGCGGATGCCAAGGCGTATTTCCTGACCACACCGGTTGGGTGCAAAATGCATGCAGACAGAGTAGATTAGATAGAAACCTCCTACCCCAGGACGGGCGATAGGCGGCGGAAACCAAGTATACGTGCCGATTGGCCACGATGCAGTGTAGATCCACGACACCTCGACCCACCACCCCCCCAAACCAGACCAGACGCTAACGCAAAACCAGGAAAATAAACCACTTTCCCCAGATGGGGCCAGGCCCTTCAAAAACGGATTTCACGGGTTTCACTTTTTCGATTTCCATCCAATATCTATCCAAAATCTATCCATTATATTTCCAATATCTATCCATTATCTTTCCAGTCCCGTCCCCTTTCCATTCTCTCTCCGTTCTCCTGGCCCCACTCCATCGATTCCGTGTATCACGCATTCTCTCATGCATCCGTATCACAGTCGCACCATGGCGCGCACCTTGCGTCTGGAGCATCACCACACCCAACCATTGCCGACCACAGAGAAACACGCCGGGCAAGCACCCCGGCCATTATCACCGCCGCCGCCGTCCGACCC